>PVJI01011138.1:18298-57461 GCA_004026765.1 Micronycteris hirsuta
ACTGAAGAAAGAAATCATGGAAGACACAAACAAATGGAAACATATACCATGCTCATGGATTGGAAGAATCAACATCATCAAAATGTCCATACTCCCCAAAGCAATTTATAGATTCAATGCAATCCCTATCAAAGTACCAATGGCATATTTCACAGATATAGAACAAACACTTCAAAAATTTATATGGAACCATAAACGATCCAGAATATCAGCTGCAATTTTGAGAAAGAAGAGCAAAGCAGGAGGGATCACAATTCCTGATATCAGACTGTAATACAAGGCCACTGTAATCAAAACAGCTTGGTACTGGCATAAAAACAGACAGATAGACCAATGGACCAGAATAGAGAGCCCAGAAGTAAACCCAAGTCTCTATGGGCAATTAATCTTTGACATAGGGGTCAGAAGCATGAAATGGAATAAAAATAGCTTCTTCAACAAATGGTGTTGGGAAATCTGGATGGCTACATGCAAATAAATGAAACTTGAGCACCAACTTACACCATACCCAAAAATAAATTCATGGTGGATAAAAGACTTAAATGTAAGTCGTGACACCATAAAAGTTCTAGAGGAAAATATCAGTAGGAAAATCTCAGACATTCCACACAGCAACATCTGCAATGAAATGTCCCCTAGAGCAAAGGACATAAAGGAAAGAATAAACAAATGGGACCTCATCAAAATAAAGAGCTTCTGTGGGGCTAAAGAAAATAGTATTAAACTACAAAGAGAACCAACAGTATGGGAAAACATATTTGCCAATGATACCTCGGACAAGGGTTTGATCTCCAAAATATATAAAGAACTCATACGACTCCACTCCAGGAAGACAAAAAACCCAATTAAAAAATGGGCAAAAGACATGAACACACGCTTCTCAAAAGAGGACGTACAGAGGGCCCAGAGACATATGAAAAGATGCTCAACATCATTAGCCATCAGAGAGATGCGAATTAAAACCACGATGAGATACCACTTCACACCAGTCAGAATGGCCATCATCAACAAAGCAACAGATAACTGTTGGAGGGGATGTGGAGAAAAGGGAACCCTCCTGCACTGTCGGTGGGAATGAAGACTGGTGCAGCCACTGTGGAAAACAGTATGGAACTACCTCAGAAAACTAAAAATGGAACTGCCCTTTGACCCAGCAATTCCACTACTGGGATTATACCCTAAGAATCCTGAAACATCAATTCAAAAGAACCTATGTATTCCAATGTTCATAGCAGCACAGTTCACAATAGCCAAGTGCTGGAAACAACTTAAGTGCCCATCTACAAATGAGTGGATCAAGAAACTATGGTACATTTACACAATGGAATTCTATGCAGCAGAGAGGAAGAAGGAGCTTATACCCTTTGCAACAGCGTGGATGGAACTGGAGAGCATTATGCTAAGTGAAGTAAGCCAGGTGGTGAGGAACAAATACCATATGATCTCACCTTTAACGGGAACATAATCAACGAAAGCAAAAAGCAAGCAAAACTTAACCAGAGACATTGAAATTAAGAACAATCTAACAATAGCCAGGGGGAGGGGGGAGGGGACAATGGCGAGAAGGGTTTTCAGGAACCACTATAGAGGACACATGGACAGAACCAAGGGTGGGGAGGGAGGCAGGGAAGGGAAGTGGGATTGGAGAGGGAGGGGAGTGGAGAGTATGCAGACAACTGTAATTGAACAACAATAAAGTAAAAAAATAAATTTAAAAAAAACTTTGGTACATTTACACGATGGAATACTATAGAGCAGAAAGAAAGAATTTCCTCCTACCCTTTGGAACAGCATGGATAGATCTGTAGAGCATTATGCTAAGTGAAATAAATTAGGCTGTGAAGGACAAATACCATATGATCTCATCTGTAAGTAGAACCTAATCAACAAAACAAACAATCAAGAAAAATATAACGAGCGCTTGTTGGTGTAGCTCAATGTATTGAGCATGGGCTGCTAACCAAAGGGTTGCCAGTTCAATTCCCAGTCAGAGCACATGCCTGGGTTGTAGGCCAGGTCCCCAGTGGGGGCTATGTGAGAGGCAACCATACATTGATGTTTCTCTCCCTGTCTTTCTCCCTTTCTTCCCTTCTGTCTAAAAATAAATAAATAAAATCTTTAAAAAAAAAAAAAGAAAGAAAAACATAACCAGAAACAGTGAGATTAGGAACAAACTGACAGTAACCAGAAGGGAGGTGGGAGGGATTAAAAGGGGAATGGGGGTGGGGTTTTCAGGAACATGGATAAAGGACACAGGGACAGCCTCAAAGGGGACTAGGATTGAGGGTGGGTGATGGGGATGGCTTGGAAGGAGGAATGTTGTTGAGAAATAATAGAGATGAGTGTACTTGAACAACAATTTTTAAAAAATTTTAGAGACTTCTGGCCAAGATGGAGTTCTAGGTAGACACATTGTGCCTCCTCACACAACCAAAAGAAGGACAACAAAAAATTAAAAAACAAAAAACAACCAGAACTGACAGAAAATCTAACTTAATGGAAGTCCAACAACCAAGGAGTTAAAGAAGAGACATTCATGCAGACTGGTAGGAGGGGTGGAGGCAGGCAGCAAGGTGGAGAGGACTTGTGGTAAGGCAGTGGCTGGCGGGCAATGCAGCGGCTGGCAGACCTGGCCAGGTGGCAGATTGTCGACTGGGCGGTCCCATAGTCATGTGCAGATAAACTGGGAGGAACAACTGGGGAGCAAGAGAGACGGCACAGCCCAGAGTTCCAGTGAGGGGAAATAAAAGCCTCAAATTCTGATTAAAAACACCTGTGGGGATTGTGCCAGCAGTGGGAGAAACTCACAGCCTCACTTGACAGTTCATTGGAGAGACCAACAGGGTCCTAGAACGTACACAAGCCCACCTACCCTGCAATTAGCACCAGAAGGGCCCAATTTGATTGTGGGTAGTGGGGAAGTGACTGAAAGCTGACAGAAAGCGGAGCCAGCATTATTTTTCCCTCTCAGACCCCTCCCCCACATACAGCATCACAATGCAACGACATGGGTTGCCCTGCCCTGGTGAAGACCTAAGGCTCTGCCCTGTACTACATAACAGACATGCCAAGACAAAAAAAAAATGGCCCAAGTGAAAGAACAGATCAAAGCTCCAGAAAGAACACAACTAAGCCACAAAGAGATAGCCAACATATCAGATGCACAGTTCAAAACACTGGTAATCGGGATTCTCACAAAATTGGTTGAATATGGTCACAAATCCAAATCATAAGGGTACCAGAATTAGAAGAGGAAGAGCAAGAAATTAAAAACTTATTTGAACAAATAATGAAGGAGAAATTCCCGAATCTGGCAAAGGAAATAGACTTCCAGGAACTCCAGGAAGTTCAGAGAGTCCCCAAGAAGTTGGACCCAAGGAGAAACATACCAAGGCACATCATAATTACATTAGCCAAGATTAAAGACAAAGAATCTTAAAAACAGCAAGAGGAAAGGAGACAGTTACCTACAAAGAAGTTCCCATAAGACTATCAGCTGATTTCTCTAAAGAAACCTTACAGGCAAGAAGGGGCTGGAAAGAAGTATTCGAAGTTGTGAAAGCAAGGACCTACATCCAAGATTACATCCAAGATCCAGCAAAGCTATCATTTAGAATGGAAGGGCAGATAAAGTGCTTCACAAATAAGGCCAAGTTAAAGGAGTTTATCATCACCTAACCCTTATTATAGGAAATGTTAAAGGAACTTATCTAAGAAAAAGAAGATAAAAATATAAGCAGTAAAATGACAACAAATTCAGTTATTAACAACCAAACCTAAAACAAAAACAAACTAAGCAAACAATTAGAACAGGAATGGAATCACAGAAATGGAGATCACATGGAGGGTTATCCATGGGGGAGTGGGTTGGGAGAGAGGGGGAAAAGGTATAAAGAATAAGTAGCATAAATAATAGGTAGAAAATAAACAGGGGGCGATTAAGAATAGTGTAGGAAATGCAGGAGCCAAAGAACTTATATATATGACCCATGGACACGAACTAAAGTTGGGGAATGTGGGTGAGAGGGAGTGTGCAGGGTGGAGGGGAATAAAATGGGGGAAATGGGACAACTGTAATAGCATAATCAATGAAATATATTAAAAACAAAAAATTTAAATAAAAGTAAAAAATAAAGAAAAGATAACAGAAATGTTTATACAATTATTTTAATTAAAAAGTTAATTGATATAGAGACCCAGAACTAAATAGTTTCTTAATAAAATTGCTGTTGACCATTGTCTGGAAACAAATATATGAAAGATGTCATTCTCTTTTCAAATACTTTCAATATGTTGTTTGTGGGAATAGTCAAAGAAACTTGTCTTCAATCTTAAAGAGACAAATAAGAGGCCTTTGCTATAGCAATTTGGATTTATCTTGGACAAACTTGTTAGCTGATATAATAATGTATTCATTAAAATCTGTAAAAATTTTTTAAATTAAGAAAAATAACCTATTTCTAGTAATAATGACCATAAACTTCCCTAACCTGGTGAAGAAATGAGATACACCAGTTCAGAAACTCAAGAGGTCCCAAGCAAGATGGACCCACAGAGGCCCACCAACACATATCATAATTAAAATGGTCAAGCTTAAAGACAAGGGGAGAATCATAAAACCCACAAGAGAAAAAGAGTCAGTTACCTATAAGGGGGCGCCCATTAAATTGTCATCTGATTTCTTCACAGAAATATTTCAGGCCAGAAGGGATTGGCACGAAATATTCAAGGTGATGAAAAGCCAGAACCTACAACCAAGACTACATTACCCACCAAGGTCAGCATTTAAAATTGAAGGAGAAATAAACGACTTCCAGATTAAAAAAAGCAAAAGGAGTTTGTTATACCAGTATTGCAAGAAATGTTAAAAGGCTTGTTTTAAGAAAAAAATAACATAGAAAGTTTAGGCTTCCTGCCAAGATGGAGGTGTAGGCAGACATACTGTGCCTCCTTGCACACCAAAAGAAGAAAAACAACAATTTAAAAAACAAAACAAACAACCATAATGGACAGAAAATCTAACCAAGTGGAACTCCCACAACCAAAGAGTTAAAGAAGACACGTTCATCCAGACCGGTAATCAGGACAGAGCTGGGCGGAGAGAGCGCTTGTGGCGAGACAGTGGTTTGTGGATCCGGCCAGGCAACACTGCAGCTGCCCAGAGAGACTTGTGGCGGTCACAGCTGGCCAAAACGCAGCCAGTGCAGTCAGCGAAACCCGAAGGTGGTGCATCCAGAGAAGCCTGCAGCTGGCCAACCTGGAACCAGTGGGTCTGAGACTGGTGGACCGGGTGGTCCCTCATTCACGCGCAGATAAACTGGGAGAAAATGCTGGGGATCAGAGCAGACAGCACAACCCACTGATTGAAAACACCTGTGGGGGTTGAGGCGGCAGTGGGAGGAACTCCCAGCCTCACAGGGGAGCTCATTGCGAGGAAGTGACTGAGAGCAGACAGACAGCAGAGCAAGCACCCTTGTTCTCTCAGGCCCCGCCCCCACAGGCAGTGTCACAACACAACTACATAGGTTACCCCAACCTGATGAACACCTAAGGCTCCACCCCTTAAAGTAACAGGCATGCTGAGAAAAAAATAAAAATGGCCCAAATGAAAGAGCAGATCAAAAATCCAGAAAAAATACAACTAAGCCACGAAGAGATAGCCAACCTATCAGATGCACAGTTCAAAACACTGGTAATCAGGATGCTCACAGGATTGGTTAAATTTGATCGCAAATTAGATGAAGAAATGAAAAATACGCTAAGAGAAATAAAGGGAAATGTACAGAGAACCAATAGTGATGGGAAGGTAACTGGGACTCAACTCAATGGTGTGGACCACAAAGAAGAAACATTCAACCAGAAAAGAATGAAGAAACAAGAATTCAAACAAATGAGGAGAGGGTTAGAAACCTCCAGGACATCTTTAAACATTCTAATATCCAAATTATAGGGGTGCCAGAAGGAGAAGAGGAAGACCAATACATTGAAAACTTATTTGAACAAATAATGGAGGAGAACTACCCCAATCTGGTGAAGGAAATAGACTTCCAGTAAGTCCAGGAAGCTCAGAGAGTCCCAAAGAAGTTGGACCCAAAGAGGAACACACCAAGGCACATCATAATTACATTACTCAAGATTAAAAATAAGGAGATAATCTTAGAAGCAGCAACAGAAAAGGAGACAGTTACCTACCAAGGAATTCCCATAAGACTGTCAGTTGATTTCTCAAAAGAGACCTTGCAGGCAAGAAGGGGTTGGAGAGAAGTATTCCAAGTCATGAAAGGCAAGGACCTACATCCAAGAATACTCTATTCAGCAAAGCTTTCATTTAGAATGGAAGGGCAGATAAAGTGCTTCCCAGATAAGGTCAAGTTCAAAGAGTTCATCATCACCCAGACTTTATTATATGCAATGTTAAAGGGATTTATATAAGGCAGGGAGGGATATCAACAGGGGAGTGGGAGGGGGAGAGAGGAGGAAAAAGTACAGAGAATAAGTAGCATGAATGGTAGGTAGAATACAGACAGGGAGAGGTTAAGAATAGTATAGGAAATGTAGAAGCCAAAGAACTTATGTATATGACCCATGGACAAAAACTAAAGGGTGGGGAATGGGGGGGGAGTGCAGGGTGGTGGGGAATAAAGTGGGGAAAATGGGACAACTGTAATAGCATAATCAATAAAATAAATTTAAAAAATAAATGATATAAAAAAAGAAATACAGTTTAAAAATAATCAACAAAACAAAGCAAGCCAAAATACAACCAGAGACATTGAAATAAAGAACAATCTAACAACAATCAGAGAGGAGAAAGGAGAGGGATAATAGGGGATAATGGGGGGGCCATCAAGGAACATGTATGATCAAAGGCATTTTTGTACACCAACAATGAAATATCAGAAATATAAATCAGGAAAAAATCCCATTTCATATAGCAACAAGAAAAATAAAGTACCTAGGAATAAACCTAACCAAGGAGGTAAAAGACCGGTAAAAGAAATTAAGTAAGACACAAACAAATAGAAGCAGATACCGTGTTCATGGATTAGAAGAATTAACATCATCAAAATGTCCATACTACACAAAGCGATTTATAGATTCAATACAATATGTATTAAAGTACTAATGGCATATTTCACAGATATAGAACAAATTTTTCATAAATTTATATGGAACAATAAATGACCCCAAATAGCCTCATCAATTTTGAGAAAGAAGAACAAAGTAAGAGAGATCACAATGCCTGATATCAAACTGTATTACAAGGCCACTGTAATCAAAACAGCCTGGCACTGGCATAAGAACAGACACATACACCAATGGAACTGAATAGAGAGCTCAGAAATAAACCCAAGTCTCTATGGTCAATTAATATTTGACAAAGGGGGAAGAATCATAAAATGGAGTAAAAATAGCCTCTTCAACAAATGGTGTTGGGAGATCTGGACAGGTACATGCAAAAAAATGAAACTTAATCACCAACTTACACCATATACAAAAATAATTTCAAGGTGGATAAAAGACTTAAATATAAGTCATGACTCCATAAAAGTCCTAGAGGAAAACATCAGCAGGAAAATATCAGACATTCCACGCAGCAACGTCTTCAATGATATGTCCCCCAGAGCAAGCAGCATAAAGGAAAGAATAAACAAATGGGACCTCATCAAACTAAAAAGCTTCCGCATGGCTAAAGAAAACAGCATTAAAATTAAAAGAGAACCAACTATATGGGAAAACATATTTGCCGATGATAACTCGGACAAGGGTTTGATCTCCAAAGTGTATAAAGAACTCACACGACTCCACTCCAGGATAACTACCCAATTAAAAAATGGGCAAAAGACTTAAAAAGACACTTCTCCAGGGAGGACATACAGAGGGCCCAGAGACACATGAAAAGATGCTCAGCAGCACTAGCCATCAGGGAGATGTAAATTAAAACCACAATGAGATATCACCTCACACCTATAAGAATGGCTATCATCAATAAATCAGTGCTGGCAAGGATGTGGAGAAAGGGAAACCCTTCTTCACTGTTGGTGGGAATGTGGGTTTGTGCAGCCACTGTGGAAAGCAGTATGCAGATACCTCAAAAAAATTAGAAAGGTAATGCCTTATGACCCAGCAATTCCACTTTGGGGAATTTTTCCAAAGAAACTCAAAACACCAGTTAGAATGAACATAAGCACCCCTACATACATTGCAGCATTATTTATAATTGCCAAGCTGTGGAAGCAACCCAAGTGCCCATTAGTAGATAAGTAGATAAAACAACTATAGGATACTACACAGCCATTAAAAAAAATTAACCCTGTACCTGGGAAACATTATGCTAAGTAAAAAAGTCAGTCAGAAAAAGAAAATACCATATGATTTCACTCATATGTGGAACCTAATGAACAAACTGAACTAACAAGCAAAAGAGGGACAGACCCATAAATAGAGAGCAGGCTATCAGCACTGGGTGGTAGGGTTGGGGAATGGTGGGATTGAGCAAAAAGTAAAAAGGACTCATGGACATGGACAACAGTGTATGTTGTGTGGTGATTGTGTGGTAGAGGGTTAGAAGGGGATACATCGTACTGAAAAAATAAAATAAAAGTAAAGCAAACAAATCAAAAAAAAGACTGACCAACACAGAAGAGAGGGAAAGATGATAATGGGGGTAGAGAAGAGGAAAGTTAGGACTTTAAATTTGAAACCAAATTTGAAACCTAATTCTACTACAATCATAAGACTTTTGGGAAAGTCATCTCTTTTAGCCTGTTTATTTGCGTGTATAATGGGAATACAAAATTGTATCTAATAGTATAGCATATGAAAATTCAAATATAAGTGCTCAGCAAAGAGAAAGAAACAATTGAATTAGGTCAAGAGTTCTACTAGCCATTAATGTTCTGCTGTGTGCTGTAGAGGCTGCATCACTATTCCTGTGTCCCATGTGCCTCACTAAGTCTGAGGTCAAGTACTTATCTCTTTGGCTAATGACTGTAATTTCAGCATCTAGAATAACATTGAAATATAGGGGTCCATAAATACTTGTGGAAGGAAGGGAAGGAAGTAAAAAGAAAGGAAGAGAAAATAGTGAGTATTTTGCTGCACTGAGTATATCTCTATTTTTTGTTACGGCATGGCCCCAAAGAGAAGTCTCTTGCTTTACCAGGTGTGAGTGGAAAAAGAGCAATGAATTCTAATACTTGTCTGAAAATTGAACTTTTTGAAAAATAGAATTCTCTGGGGTAATTTTGGCTACACACAATTTCTACTTATGTAGTTTAGAACCTACCTGCCAAGTAAGATACAACTCCACTGTAATGATAATTGCAACAATGTGTACTTGAATAACCAAACTCACTAGGTTCATAGAAGAACTAAGTAGATTGAAATAAAGAATGGCATTTTGCAAAATAGTGTTGTGGTATGCAAATGCAAGGTAAAATCATTTTTATAATTATCTGACTTCACCCACTAATATATCCTCTTATATAGAACTCTGTCACATAAATACTGTACATAGTTGCTGTAGTTGCCTGACAAAAGGAATTTTTACAGCTGAACTACTGGGGATAATGATACCCAGAGGACAGAAAAATTAGCCAAGGAAGAAATATCTGCTACTCATTCCATCAACCACCTTAGCCTTGTAGCACTACTGACATTCCCATCCTGGTTCTGTGGCATTTGTTAATGGAAATGCTCACAATTAAAAGCTATTGCTACCATTGTTGAACTTGTAAGCACATATTCATTACTATTTGTAATCAAATGACAACTCAATTGGTCAATTGCCACTAAAATAGTGTACACTAATATCTAAAGGAGCCACCTGTGTCTCCAGGCAGACTTAAGGTCAAAGAAGTTCTCTACTTATTTGTCGTATGAGTTTGGATAGGTCATTTATCCTCTCTGTGACCTCTTCCTCAACAATAAAATAACATGTCTATCATTCATCTCAAAATTAATAAGCCCTAAATAGAACTCTTCAGTTCCCACCCTAATGCTCATACAGCAGTCCTATTCATGTATATGGCATCCCTCTACACTCAGGTAATTGAGACAAAAACTCACTCACTCCTTCCTTTCCTTTACCTGTACATCATTGAGTTCTGTAAGTTCTTCCAAAATACTTTTGATCTCTAAAAACTTCTCTTGGTCTTTATTACCATCACCCTACCATATACTACTATAATGTTTTTGAACTTCAAACCCACTTAACTAGTTTGTTTTTCTCTCTTATCCCTTGTTATAGTAATTATTTTTTTTAAGATTTTATTTATTTATTTTCAGAGAGAGGAGAAGGGAGAGAGAAAGAGCAATGTATGGTTGCCTCTCACATGGTCCTCATTGTGGACCTGGCCCGCAACCCAGGCATGTGCCCCGACTGGGAATCGAACCGGGACCCTCTGGTTCCCAGCCCGCGCTCAATCCACTGAGCCACACCAGCCGGGCTATAGTAATTATTTTTAAACATCAAATCAGAGCATGATATTACCTTGCTCTAAGCCTTATAATGGGTTTCCTTCCATTCCTGTTAATATAAAATCAAAATTCCCATACCTTGCCCTACAGAAATACTTTTCATATTTTAAGGATTGCTTACTTTTGTGACTTCATCTCCTTCCCTTTCCCTGCCACTCACTACTGTTCAGGTAAACTGTTCTTCTCTTCCTCAAACACATTGTACAGTTTTCCAATTAAGGTCTTTGTCATCATTGTTCTTCCTTTTCCTAGAATGCTCCCTGGCCACTTGTCAACAGATTTGCTAATTCTCATCCTTAAGAGTTCAGTTACTTCTCATAGAAGCTTTCCCTGACTACCTTCAACAAAAGTCCTCTGCTTCTTATTGATCTCAATAATCGCAACCTTTTTATGAGCTCAATTGTTTTTTTTTTATAATTTTCTCAACCACTAGAAAGTAAATTTTATGAGATCAGAGATCTTTTTTTAAAAAAAGATTTTATTTATTTTTAGACAGAAGGGAATGGAGGGAGAAAGAGATGGGGAGAAACATCAATGTGTGGTTGCATCTCACATGGCCCCCTTGGGGACCTGGCCTGCAACCCAGGAATGTTCCCTGACTGGGAATCGAACCAGCGACCCTTTGGTTTGCAGCCCATGCTCAATCCACTGAGCTACACCAGCCAGGGCGAAATCAGAGATCTTATCATCACTCTGTACCTTCTTTGTGACACACAGAAGTTTCTCAATAAACATTTTGACTGATGGAATGAATGGAGAAGAGAAAGTGGAAACTGACTTATCAAAGTATGCGATTCCAAAGGATAATTTTGACTATACACAATTTTCACTCTGTATATTTAAAACCCATCTCCTGAGTAAAATATAATTCCACTGTAATCATATCTGTGTCACCTAAGTTGTTAAACTTATAGAAACTCAATAAGATTAAAATGCAAAATAGGTGCTTTTAAAAATATCAAGCACCATATAAATGTGATGTATAAGTATTTTTATATTCTCATATTTTGATTATTGATATATCTGCTTATATTAATACTTGATGTGGACACTGGCCTGCAATGTCCGCAGCATCATGGCACTGTCTGCGTCATGGCTGAGGCACAAGACAAATTCACATGGACTACTAAGTCCTGTGGAGAAAAAGGGAAGGCATGGTCACTCTCTCAAGAGGAGAGCATGTTAACCCTTGCCTTGACAGGCTTTTATTGTCTTTATGGGCACATTGCATTGAGGGTGGTTTTCATTTACTATGCACAGGTCCACATTGACTATGCACAGGATCACTCTAGGTGATTACCTTTTATAGATAACAAGGGAGAAGATCTTGCTAATTACATCAACAAAGAAGGATATTTGCAAATGTAAAGGGAAAAGTGGTTGAACTGGTTACACTCGTCCCTGGAAGGTTTAGCATAGATTTTAGGAAGTTGCAGTAAGCCCTTGCTGCCTCAATTCAGGGTGAGGGATTTTAGCAAAAAGCAAGTACAATGCAGGCCTGATTCCCCATGGAAGAACCTGTCCATGGGCACGTGTCCTGTGTCGCTCTCTACTGGTCTCTCCGAGTGGGAGCTGAGCCCACGCCACGCAGAGTGGTCTCCCATAAATACTCACATAATATAACAAACAGTCTTCATGTAAGAGTTACAAAGGTTTCAAAGACAAGAAACAGAAAATCCATTTCATCATATTGCAAAGGATAAATAGAATTTATTGGCTTATGTATCTGAAAAGATAGGGTGACTAATTTGGACCCAGGCTCTTTTTTTTTTTGTGAGTCTCTTGCCTCTCCCTTTTTCTCACTGCTGGCTTCATCTTTGAGCCAGTGGTGGGAAGGCTGTGTATTCTGCCATGACTATGTCCACAGCCAAGGGAGGACATCTTTTTTCATGGCTTTCTCTTTTCCCATGACCCCTGCAAACATCCCACCCAGTCTTCTTACTTGCACTGAGTCATATGCCATTTCCTGAACCCATTCTTTTGTCCAGGAATGGTTGGTTGTCATAGGCCCAGGTTCCTACACTAACTGCCGTCAAGGAAACAGGAGACAAATCAGACTCATTCAGAAGCTGGAAACACCTGCTTCCCCTGAGGTACTGGTTCTGCTCCAAGGAAGAAGTATAAATCCCAAAGAATAAGCCATACAGGAAGGGGCACTATATCTACTTTCCTTATAAAGACTAAATGGCTTCAGGCAGGTAGAGTATATGACAATTAGGCAATATCTGGGGACATGGAAAGTGCTCAATAATACTAACTACTCTTTAGTTGGGAATAAAACTAACTAATCTATTTTTCTAAATAAAATTCTAGAACTTTGGGCAACAAAGACTTGATGGCAAACCAAGAGGAAACATGGTCTCATATAAAGTATTTTGTAGATTCTTTTTTTACCTGAACTGTGATTAGATATTATAGTATATTTTTAACTTAGATTTTGGTCAATGTTTTAGTGTTTATACCACAAGAGACAAGATTTAAAATGCTGCATAAGACATTAAGTTTAAATGACAGCTTCCTCTAAAAGCTTGGAGGCTAACTCACAACATGTGTTCTATATCAAGTTTCAATAACAACATAAGTTGGGTATTAAATAAGTGGAGCTGTATCAACATGCAACAACAATGTAAGTTAAATGTTAATATTTGTATGTAATATAAATATACATAATATATTTTTATAATAGAAATGCTAAATAATTGGTACACTGCAAGAGTATTTAAGAGCCTTGCAAAGTACAGATTGAATACTTGCTTTAGGATTAGTATCTGAGTGATACTGAATAATTTATTACTCCTCCCCTAGCTTTAATCTCCTTACCCATAAAATGTACTTATGTCATTGGGCTGTTGGTAAGAGTTAAACTGAATGAGCTGGTACAATAACTGCCATCACTGTGTCTGGCATATCATGTGCTCCATAAAGGCTCTTAGAATCACCATCCTCATTATGATTCAATTTTAAAAAATTCCCAAAAAATAAATCAATTGAAATAGGTAGAATTTGGTCTCAGTTTGAAAGTGTAGGATTCAAACAGCAGGTTGCTGGCAATGTAATCACAAGCCCAACTTAGGAACTCAGTAAATAGCCCAACATATATAAGGGGGGATATGTAATAACAAATCATATTTGCACAGAATCATCTCACTAAATCCTTCTATTTATAATTTAAATAGCTATTATCTTCCTTCACTCCCATCTTCAACCCAACTCACACACACCTGCTTTTTAACAAACAGGGAAACGGTAGTTGGTAGTTAAGTACTTGAAATCTATTTTCAAAATGAGGTATGTTCCAACAGGAAAGAGAGCTGTTCTTATTTACTGTTGAAAGTCAAGAAATGAGCACAGTGCCTAGCTTATTAAAGATGCCCCATGACTATTGAATTGGTGATGATGGAGTAAAAATAAATGAGTTAGTATGACTTAGTTAGAGTTGTCTGACTAGTAAACAGCAGAGATGCAACTGAAAAAAAACTTCGGTCTTCTGACTCCTGATCTTTTTTAAATTTTTCATGTGGTACTTGACTCTCTCCCTCCTCATTCAGGAATTACCAAGAGGAGATTGGTAAGAAGCCTCTCGGGAGAGCGCAATGGTCAAAAGCTCAGGTGAACACATAAGGTCCATTATATTCTAAGAGCAGTGATGAAAGACAGATCTGGTTAAAACCTCAGTTCTTCCTTTTATAGACCTTTCTGTGACCTTGGATAAGTTACTAAACCTCTCTGTATCTCATTTCCCTGAGCCACAGAAGAGGGATAACAGTATTTATCTAATAAAGGGGTAAAACTTGAAGGAAAAATGCATGTACACCACATAAAACAGTGCTTAGAACATAAAAGAGCTTGTCATTCAGAACATGGCAAGTTTCCTTTGGTTCTCCCACCTCACCCCTCTCCCCTTTGCATTTGAGTGTATGCAACTCCTGCAGCTCCCTGTCAGAGCTGATGTTTGCTTTCCTAGCTCTAAGAAAAGCACTCTCAAAGAAGGGTATAGGTGGTCTCTGCTTCACTGAAATTGCTCCTGGAAGCAATCACCTACTTCATCACACACATGATTCAAACTAGGGAAAATGTCCAGTATTCCATGTCCATGGGTCTGATACTCAGGACTGGCCACATAATTTTTGGGGCCCAATGCAAATAACAACATGAGGCTCTTTGTTTGAAGTGTATTAAAATTTTTTAAACAGCAAAAACAGAGCGTTAAACTAAGTATGGGACCCTTCCGAGCACATACACAGGTTGAAGCCAGTCCTACAGAGGCTTTGAACATCCTATTTCTCCCCTTATCATCTTCCGCAATAGTCATCTTTCTGATACTTTTGTCCCAAAAGCCTAGCAAGAAGTGTTACTCTCTCCCTTGATCTTTGTATTAAACTTCCTTTGCCTTCTGGAATCCAACTACCTGAATTTAAATTTGGATTCCACCCCTTACTAGGTTGTTTGACCATAGGCATGATGTTTAACTTCTCTTTACCTCTATTTTCTAATGTGAAAGTTGAGAATAATGATAATACCAACTTTATAGACCTATTATTAGGAGTGTATGAGCTAATAATTGAAAAGATTTAAAACAGTAACTAATACAGTGGTTCTCAACCCTGGCTGCACATTTGAATCACCTGGGAGCTGTTAAAAAAAAAAAAAGGCATTTCCAGGCCTCACCCATGACCAATTAAATCAGAATCTTTAGGGGTGGAGTTGGGACAACAGTAGCTTTAAAAAGCTCCACAGGGGATTCAAATGAACAAGAGGGTTGGAGCCACAAGTCTTGTACACAGCAAGTGCTTAATACTAAATAATAACAATAAATAATATAATAAGACATTACAAATGCTGTCCAGGTATTACTGCAGTTAGCTAAACAAAGAAGTAAAACATTTTGTATTTCAGTTCTTGCCCTGGATCTATTTTGCAATTGGCTTCTTTCTCACTCTCTCAGCTGTTTTGATGCAGGGTATACCTGCAACCAATGTAAATCAAGACCAAAGATGTCTAAGGTGTTCCCACTGAGACAAAGATGTCTTTGCATACAGTTCTTCCCATTAACCCAGAGATCAAAAGGGAAACGTCAACTCCTCTAACAGAGACTTCCTTTGATATCAGGGGGTATATATTCCAGAAGCTCATCATACTGGGTTTTGGTGGGCAGAGAGGATTTCAGTCAAGTCACCAGAAATCCCTAAATAACGCAAAGCAAAGAGAGGCCAGGAAGTGTTGAGAATATTAATTTCTTGAGCTTGTATTTCCTTCCTGTCAGTGTAGATAATCATCTTCCTGAACATGTCTTTTTGCCATATTTATGATGATTGCATATCCATTATGAATACAGTAGCTCACTTGCAACATGACCTGACAAATATTGAGTGTTCCAGGCTACTTTTAATTCCAAGCTAACTAAAATAATTTGTGTTTCTTCATAACCAGAAAAGGCTCTGATCACACAAAGCTTAAAATGCTAGGGCCTTGTATGACTCATCCTTCATAATGAATCTACCAGTTAGGACATGGACGAGGGTTGGGGTAGGAACTGGGGTAGTGGTCAGTTGAATCAATTTAGCCTCAAGATCATGAAGATCTTCATTTCGGGCTGAGGTTCATGGATACATTGTTAGAGGGGAGCCAGGTTTCTTAATTGAAGTCCACTCACCATTTCACCAGGTAATCAGGAAATAGTATTACAGACACAAGGCCACTGGGACTCACAGCATGAAAACTGACTTGTATAAACTCCCAGAGCCCCCAGTCTCAACATCCAATTGTTGAATACCTGCTATGTTTGTCTAGACTGTGGGTCTAAGAGAAAAGAGCAGATTCTGCCCAGAGCTGTTTGTATTCTACCTGGCTCCCTCAATCCTAAACACCTGAGAAGACAACTCTTAAGAGATACTACAAAATAACATAGATTTAGATGGCAAAAGAAGCATCATAGTCAAGATAGTGTTTTCAATAAGTTTGTGACCACTGTGAGTGCTGAAGTTAATTCAGTAGATCAAGACAAGCATTGCTTTTTACAGTTGAATCAACTACACTGAACCAGACTAGAGCAGAGTGCTTCCCTCTCAGTTAAGTGTTAGTATAAAGTATTATTTTCTAAAAGCTTTGCTTCACTTATATATGTTTATATGTGTGCATATATTAGGCTGTGATATAAAATTGAATCTTTTGGTGTCATTCAATGTCTGAAAAAGAATAAGTTCACCATATTAGGGGACAGTTTACAAACTAGTACCTCATAGGATACATATGGCCCATTAATATTGGGTAGATTAGGGATTTTAATATTGTTTATTTTGTTCTGTATTTCACAAAAAAGGTTTTGAAAAATATAAATGAATAGCCAGCAGTTAAATATCAAATAGCTCTACTTTTTTACATTTATTAGATTTATTTTCACCAATCTTGTAATTATATCTTTAGTTTCTTTTTGTTTTAGTTTTTTGTTTGTTTGTTTATTTTTAATCATGTACTCTACAGAGTGGTTCCCCAGCTGCTCCAAGCACCCACCTGATCCCATATCCTGTTGTCTTTAGATTATTGGCTATGTTCCCCATGCTGCAATTCACATCTTTGTGGCTTTTCTGCAACTATCAATACAATACAGATTTTCAGCTTCTCTTCAAATAACCAGAACATCTGGACATAATGACTCTGCATTTTACAGACCAGAATAGCCCACGTCAATTCTTTCTCCCAAAAGGAAAAAGTCTGACAGGTAAGTCTGATTGGTAAGTAGATCCATTTCTATGTTATTTTCTATCCCTAGGTCCTTTGGCTTGATAATGATTATGGCCTGCCATATGCTCCTGCCTTGGCCTACATTTCTGGCCTTTTTATGGCCCTACCTTCTGTTCTAGCCAAACTGGAGAGCTAATAACCTAAAAATAGTTGTCTCCATCCTCTGATTGTGTGGCACTCTCGATTCCAGCCCCTCTTCCTGTTGAATAAAAACTTTATCAAAGCCCCATTTAAATTTGTAGACTTTCCAGAAAGCTTTCCTGTATCTTCTTCTATCCTTTCCAGTAGCTCCTATCCCTGAATTCTACTTGCATATTGCACCTCTTTACCGACCTTCTGGTATTCGCAATTCTGTAAAATATTCCATTCTCACTTATCAAGCTCCATCTTCCTAAGCATGTCAGGAGCTTTCTGAATGCAAAAGCCATGTCCCATTTGCTTATGCTTGCCATCCATTGCTCAGATCAGTAACCTGCATATAGCAGATACTCAATAGTTGTGTGACAAACTGGAAGTCTTTTTTGTAAAAAGACTTCACTGTAACCTTATTCATTACAGAACTGTTTGAAATAGGCAAGAAATTGAAAACAATCCAACAGTCCCTGAGTTGAGTTTGAATAAATCAGTTAAGGCACCTTCATACAATGGAACACTCTGAGACTATTAAAAATGATTAAGACCTATATTTGCTTGTGTTGAAAGATCTTCAGGACATATTACTAAGACAGCAACTGCAGAACCATAGAGAGAACATTATCTGAATAATTTTTAAGGTGGCATTTCTATGTATGGAAAAGATCTGAAAATATATTTATTGAATGCTTACTATGACCCAAGGACTATTCTAAGAGCTGTACATATAGAATTAAACAAAGCAAAGTCTCTAGCAACATGAAGATAACACTCTAGTGGGGAAAGGGGTAGAGAGAAAAACTATATTTAGGACAATAATGTAACAAAAAGAAGTAAATTAGGAAAATAAAGAGTGATGGGGATGCTGTGGGGAACATTTCTATATTATAAAGGTGGTCAGGAAACACTTCTCTGATGAAAATTATTTCCCTAGATACCTGAAGTAAGAGAATTAAGTCACATCTTGGGGAAGAGGACTCCAGGCAAAGGACCAGCAAGTGTATATAGATCCTGAGGTACAACTGTATTTGGTGTAGTAGGATAAAGTAAAAGGAGTGGTGGTAGGAGATGAGATCAGAGAATTAGTGGGAAATTACACTTTGATTTTTATTCTGAATAGAGCAAAAAGACTGTCAGGCTTTAGAAAAAATAAGAATTTGGTAATTGACACATTACATTTGAGAAACCTGCCAGAGCTCTAAATGGGAGGCAGACAGATGATCTATAGTTCAGGAGTAATGTTTAGGCTGATACTATAAATCTGACATATACAATTCAACATATGCAAATCAATCAATGTAACACACCACATTAACAAAAGAAAACAAAAATTATATGATCTGATCAAAAGACACAGAAAAGCATTGGATAGCATATAACATCTATTTATGATTAAAACACATTAAAATAGGCATAGAAGGAAAGTACTTCAACATAAAAAAGGCCATATATAACAACCCCTCAGCCAATATCACTTCAGAGGGGAAAGGGAGTTGGGGAGGGGAGATAATGCAGACAACTGTCATTGAACAACAATAAAGTTAAAAAAAGAAAAAAGATTATCTCTTTATCTTTAACCTTTGGCATTTTAATTATGATGTGTCTTGGAGTGGGCCTCTTTGCATCCATCTTGTTTGGGACTCTCTGTGCTTCCTGGACTTGCATGTCTATTTCCTTCACCAAATTAGGGAAGTTTTCTTTCACTTTTTTAAAGTAGATTTCCAATTTCTTGCTCTTTCTCTTCTCCTACCGGCACCCTTGTGATGTGAATATTGGACCTTTTGAAGTTGTCCCAGAGGTTGCTTACACTATCCTTGTTTTTTTTGGATTCTTTTTTCTTCTTGTTTTTCTGATTGGTTGTTTTTTGCTTCCTTATGTCCCAAATCATTAATTTGATTCTCAGCTCCATTTCCCCCCTACCATTCCCACCCACCTCAGCCATCCCCACAACCCACCCTCAATCCTACCTACCCCCCTTTGACTTTGTCCATGTGTCCTTTATACATGTTCCTTGATGACCCTTCCCTCTCCCCCACCTCCATTATCTCCTCCCACCTCCCCTCTGGTTACTGTGAGTTTGTTCTTTATTTCAATGTCTCTGGTTATATTTTGCTTGCTTATTTGTTTTGTTGATTAGGTTCCACTTATAGGTAAGATCATATGGTATTTGTCTTTCAGTGACTGCTTTATTTCACTTAGCAAAATGCTCTCCAGATCTATCCATGCTGTTGTGAGGGTAGGAGTTTCTTCTTTCTTTCTACTCTGTAGTATCCCATTGTGTAAATGTACCATAGTTTTTTGACCCAGTCATTTACTGACAGGCACTTGGGATGCTTCCAACACCTGGCTATTGTAAATTGATGGGGCAGGGGGTGTGTGGTGGGGTGAAAATGGAGACAACTGTGCTTGAACTTTAAATTTTTTTTAAATGTACCAGTGTAATTTTTATACCAAAAATGACAGCAATCAAACTTCAAGTTAATATATGAATGTTCCTGATTGCCTTATGAATTTATTTTTAATTCTTACAGTTTGCTTGAATCATGTTCTAAATAAGGTCATCACACTGCTATTAGTTGATTGGGATTGTCTCTTTATCTATAGATTATCCACTCCCTCTAATTATTACTAATTTTTGCTCTTTGTTGAATTAATGTAGTTCCTTAGGTCTAGAGTTTGCTGTGTCCCCATGGTATCATTTAACCAATTTCTCTGTCCCCTTTATTTTTGAGTGGGTAATGAGATTTTTAGAATTATAGATTGGACTAGATTCAGTTTTCATTTTTTATAAGAATACTTTAGATGATATTGGGTATGTCCATCAGCATATGATAATAACCTGGCTTTGCCTTATTTTGTGGAGTTAATGACAACTGATGCTTATCAAAATCATTATTTCATCAGATGTTACAAAGTGATATTCTAATGTTATCATTTCTTCTCTAATCATTAGCAGAAATGCCTCTATAAAGGGAAATTTCTCTTTATCAACTATTAGTTACCTGGAAATAGAGTTCATACAGGAAAGAATACATCTTTGATTTTTTTCTTCCTGATTTACCAGTTTTCAAAACGATTATGGCTGTTTGCCTGGCAAAAGTGACCAACCATGTAAGAGGTGATGCCATCCATTTTTTCCTAGCAAGATAGTGTCTTTCAGTTCTCCCTTGAATCAATTATTAGTTGTATTACAAGAATTTACTCTTAGTTTTTATTTTTATTTTCTATTTTAATGAAAATAAAATGCAAATTTTTAAGCTATTTTTCAGGATCTTTAATATTGGGACTCACATTCCTTCATTTTTCAGGTATCAGACACTCAACTGTCTCCAGGAGCCTGGCATGTCACTTCTACAAGTTAAGTAGTTCAGGTGAAGGTTGTGGCCAACTGGAGAGTTCCAGTTTTCTCTGAGGTGGCAGAAGGTATTCAGCTCTGGACACCATTACCCCAGAGGTAATGGGGTGGGGAATAGTATAACCAGTTATTCAAAAGAAGCTGGTAATCTGAACTTTCTGATAATGTCTCTTGACTTTTAAAGGTTGCCAAATAATATGAAATTTTAAGCCAGCACAACTGGTCAAAAAAAATCTGCAAATATATCTAGCTGTGGCCTGCCAACACATTATTTGTACCCAAACTAATTTAATGCACTATTTCATTTCTATTTACACGCATATTTTCCTTTCAGAAACCAAGGGGGCACATCCCCCTCTCTTTATTCCCCAGGGTCCCTCTCAATTCTAGACTGTGACCATACCTGAAGAAGAGCTGATCTGGCCCAAAAGCTTCACTTTCCTAAAAGGACACTGGAGCTCCGAGAGGAAAAATATCTTGTGAATGATCTCAAACTTGAATCCAAATCTGGTGCCAATGCTGAGTACTTTCCACTGAGTACCACAGCCTCTTATTAGTAAAGTGACAGTCCAGCACCATCACCCTCTCCCCCAGTAGAAGCATCCACTTTCCCAGGCCTTGGCCTCTCATCACTGTTCCATTGCTTGAAAACAGAGACCAGGAACCTGTCTTAGATGTATATTTGTTACATTAATAATTAACTATCACACAAAATTCCCAAGTTGTGGGTACTGTTATGTTTTAGAACAGATGGCAAAACTGAGGCTCAGAAGTAAGTAACTTTCTGTGGGGTAGAAGAGTACTAACAAACCTGTGTCAGTGTGACCCACAAGCTTGTGTTTATTCTACAACCTCAAACTGTCTCTCCTCTCCAAGCTCCCAATGACACCCAATGTCATTTTCTTAATTTCTGCAACAGCCTAACCTGACCAGATGGCTTCCATGGTCATGCTGCTTCCGGAGAGGACAGCCAAGGACCACAGTCAGCATGTGGCCCTGGAGCTTTCTCTCCCTTCACCACCTACTACTCTCTTTCCTCCTCTTCAAATTGCTTTTCTGGAACTCATTTACTAGCCAGAACTAATTTACTACCTAGGTTAGGGTTCTGAGAGGAAGCAGGTAAAACATCCAAACTGGGTAATTGAGTGAAATATTTTATGGGTATCGCTGCTGACATATGGGCAGTGTTAAGAAAAGCCAGGGAGATGGTGAACCAGCCCTTGGTTATCCCCAACAGCTGTGGCCTTGGAAGAAGAATGTGGCCTTGGGAGTAGAATGTGGCCACTGCTGCCTCAGAACCTTGCAGGGAACTAGCTGGGGAATAAACATGATGAAGCCTCCCGCTTCCATAAAAATAAATAAACGAAGAAAGAAAGGAAGGAAGGATGGAAGGAAGGAAGGAAGGAAGGAAGAAAGAAAGAAAGAAAGAAAGAAAGAAAGAAAGAAAGAAAGAAAGAAAGAAAGAAAGAAAGAAAAAGAAAAGAAAAAGAGAGAGAGAAAGGAGAGACAAAGAATATCCCAAATGTTCTCCCTGCTTTTGTACAAGCTACTGACACCAAAGTAGATAGGAACCCTGTTCTGAAGGGCACCTCTACTAGAAAGGATCAGCATGCCTCCCCCAGCTTCCAGCTCACTTCTGCCTCCCTGGCTGGAGGCCTGGCCAGCTTGCATTGAGACAACCTCTTCAGTTCTGCACTGGCAGACATGAGAGGCCCCACCATCTGGGGCAGGTAATTGGGATTTTCAAGCTCAGTCTTGAGTATCCTGAGTAGAGAAGCTATTTCTTTCCCCAGCACGTGTGCACTGTTAACACCTGCATGTTCCTGCTCTATGTAGAGGCTTGACCTGCCTTCTCACTCCACTCCTGCTTTCTCTGGTCTTGCCCTTTTTCTTGAAAACCCAGAAATATTTCTCCCACAAACCCCTCTGCTTCTAGGCCCAGAGTGCCAGCAAATCAAGTTATTTTCATTTTATGAATATGCATATACAAAACACAAGCTATTTCTGAGATAAATTGCAAATTTGATCTGTAGGAAACATGTTGCTGTTTCTGCCAACGGGTAGAAATTCTGTTAAATTACACCAGGGGCAACCATTTTTCCTTTTGGGGAGAACTCCTTTTTCAGGGTGCATTCACTGCTTGGAAAATGGCTTTCACTTCCCAAACAAGCAGATAAAGTTGGGTTTGTGCCCACCTTCAAAATAGAAAAATTGATGTCCAACCTTCTTTACACAGGGGTATAAGTTAAGTAATTGTTTCAGAAATCTAAATTTCTTTCCTTGATCACCTCAGATCTAGCATTTCCTTCCTCCTCTTAAGTCTTCTTTTGTGCAATAAGCAAAAATGCTGTAAGTTGACACATTTCAGTTTCCTCACAGCTTCCCCCTTCTCATCCCTATTAAGTTTATTTGAAGCACCATTGTAGAGATAGGAGCAAATGAAGTAGACCAAGCTCAAAATGTGGGAATGAGCCATGGAATGGCTTAAAAAATTAAGCTTATGCCAGTTGACATTTCTGGCAGTTGACTTATGTGGGCTGATATTAAGTTACTTATGTCATTGTTACATGTGCCCTCCATTCCTCTCCTAAGCAGGAAGACACCCTTACAATTTTCTTTGCCTTTGCATTTCTCAACACTGAAACAGTACGCACAGTGGATAAGAGTGCTGGCTCTGGAGTCCGATGGGCATACCTGAGTATGTGTCTTAGTTCTGCCATTTGTTAGTGGCATGACTTCATGAAAGCCCTTAACCTCACTGAGTCTCAGATCCCCACCTAAAAACCAGGGAAATAATAGTCCTATTGCAGAAGAATTCTGTGATTGTTAAAAGAACCAGTGCAGGTAAAACATTTAACACCATCCCTGAACCATAGTAAGTGCTCAGTAAGAATCAGTTATTACTGCTATTTTCCATTAAGCTGTAAAAGCAGTGCCTGTGAGAAGAGCTACCTGTAGATTCATCCTCCGTCTCCCAATATGAAATTTGTCCCAAATTTGATAGGCACTTACACTAAATGTCTGCTTTTAAGTATCCTCTGCCTTAATGCTTTGGTTTTGCACCATTCTCTAGGAATGCTCTAGACTCTTCCTTTATTGAGTGCTGTATTCTAAAATACTCTGTGCTCTCATTAAAGTGACACTTATACTGAAGTGTTAGCGCATTTATTTATTGATGGATAGAGTCTCCTGGGTCTTCTCTACCCAAATGGGAAAGCACCAATCTGATTTGGGGCATTGGCACATTTGACCTTTTGTTATTATTTTTCCAAGACTTAACCCAATGTCAAGATGTCATTTAAAAAGTGGTTGCCTCATTTTTAACCTTAAATTATGTTCCCCTTTCATCTCACTGTTACCTTACCTCAAACTACATTCTAATCATTCTTCTATGTTGTCTGTAGAGAAGCAGAACATAAATTTGAATCTACATTGCTAAATGCACTGCTTACTTTTTATTTAGATTATTCATCACATATTACTAAGAGGTATGGACTTTTCTTTTTAATTTTTAGTTTATTGCTGCATTGAAAATATCCTCTAAAATAGATTAAAGTGAAATATTTTATTACATTAAAAAGAACTTAAAATGAAAGTACATATTTTCAAAAGAATGCTATGTTTATTAAAATCTGTAAGGTATAAAGAATAATGATACAATGACTATCTGTGTACCTACCACTCAGTTTATGGAGAATAAATATAACCTTTGGTTTGAAACCCCCTTAAGTGCCCATCCTGAAATCATCTCTTTCTTTCAGAGATAATACTGGTACTAAATTTATCTTTTGCATTTGCTTTCATTCCAATGTGTAAATGAGTACATCACAATTTATTTTTACATTTTACTGCAGATGGATATTTGAGTTCTTTCCAATGTTTTTAACATTAAACTTTTTGTTTTTAACTAATAGTAGATGAGTGTGAAGTTATAAGCAATGATACAGAGATGTCCCACATAAACTCAGTTTTTTCTGTCAGAATATCTAATAAAACTCTAAATATTACAGCTAGGATATTGATGTTTCCTTCAGCCCACAGACAGACACACTCACTTCCCTCAGACCCCACCTCTGTCTTTAATCGAAGGGAGGCAACCAATAATCTGTTCTCCATTTTTATAATTGTCTCTTTTCGAGAACGTTACACAAATGTAACCATATAGTATATAACTTTTCAGGGCCACTTTTTTTTTCTCAGCATAATTTTCTGGAAACTCATCCAGCCTGTTGCATGTAACAATAGCTCACTTTTTTTCACTGCTGAGTCATATCCCATGGTATGGATGCACCATACATAGTTTGTTACACCATTTACCTGTTGAAGACATCAGGAGTTTACAGTTTGGGGCTATTACAAATAAAGCTGCATTAAGCATTTTAAAAATTAAGGTCCAGGTTTTAGTGTGTACTGGAGCCCTCATTTTCATATGATAAATGCCCAGGAAAGCAATTGCTGTGTCATGTGATAATTACATCTTTAGTTGTCTAAGGAACTGCTTAATGGTTTTCCAGAGTGGCTATGCCATCTTAAATTTGTACCTGCAATGTTTCATTAACAGTTTCTCTTCATCCTTGCCAGCTTTTGGTGTTATCAAGGTGCTTTATTTTACCCATTCTGATAGCTGTATAGTGGAATCACATTCTGGTTTTGATTCATATTTCCCCAACGGCTAATGGTGTTGTACATCTTTTCATGTGTTTACCATCTGTTTATTTTCTTTGGTGAAATGTCTTCTTTTTTTAGTCTTTTGCCCATGTTCTAGTTGGATTGCTTGCTTTTTAAATATTGAGTTTTATAATTCCTTAAATAAATAAAATAGGTAGATAAAGTTTATTGTTTTATATAAGTGTGTAGTCCATTTTGATTTAGTTTTGTATAAAATGTGAGACTTAGGTAAAGGCTTAATTTTTTTGCCTGTGCATGCCCAGTTGTTTCCAGCATCATTTGTTGAAAAGGCTATTCTTCCCCCACTGAATTATTTTTGTATCTTTGTCAAAAATTGGTTGGGTTATTGGTCTTATTGGTCAGAGAAGTGTTGGTCTACTTCTCTGTTTCCTATGCAGCCCATTTATCTATATGTTTTTCCCTTCTCCAATACTGCACAGTCTTGACTAGTGTGTGCATTGAAACCAGTCAGACTGAGTCCTCCCATTATTCTTTTTCATAATTGTTTTAGCTATTTGAGTTTCTTTGCTTTTACATTTAAATTTTAGAATAATCTTGTCTATAGCTACAAAAAATTTTGCTTGAATTTTGATAAGAATTGTGATAAACCTGTTTTGAGAGAATTGCCATCTTTACTATGTTGAGTTTTCCAATACATGAACATAGTATGCCTGACCATTTACTTTAATTTTTAAAATTCTTTATCAGCATTGAGCAGTTTTCATGTATGAGTCCCATGTATGATTTGTCATATATATACTTAAGTTTTTCAGCCTTTCTTAGAGCTATTGAAAATATTATTTTTGAAATTTTGGAGTCAACACATTGTTCGCATATTTATCTTATATTCTCCAATCTTGCTGAACTCAATGATTAGTCCTATGTGATTCTTTGGGATGTTCTACATGAGAATTATATCATCTGTAAATATAGTTAGGTTTATTTCTTCCTTTTAGTTATGCCTTCTATGCCTTTGATTTACTTTTTTTACTGAATTGTACTGGCTAAGAACTTCAGCACTCTGCTGAATAAGAGTGGTGACAGTGGATATCTTTGCCCATCTGTTCTGAGTCTTAAGGGGGAAAGCATTCAGTCTTTCACTATTGAATCTAATGTGCACTGAAAGTGTTTTGTAGATTCTCTTACCAGTCTGAGGAAGTTCCTGTCTATTCCTATTTTTCTGAGAGTTTTTATCTTGAGTGAGTGTTGAATTTTGGCAAATGATTTTTTTTCTGCATTGATGGACATAATTATGTGATATTTCTTCTTTAGTTTGTTAACATTATGGATTCCATTGATTGATTTTGTAATGTTGAACCAGCTTTGCATTCTGAAATAAATCCCACTTGGTCATTCAGTATAATGTTTTTGATACACTGTTTAATTCTGCTGTTAATTCTTTGTTAAGGTTTCTGCCTGCCTATACATTCATAGAGGTCATTGGTCTTTGTTTTTTAACTTAAACTGTACTTTTTTTCTCTGGTTTTATAACAGGTTTATAATGGTTTCATAAAGTGAATTAGAGAATATTCCTTCCTTTCCTATATTTTCAAAAAGACTGAGTAGAATTGGTGTTGATTTTCTTTGTAATTTGGTAGAGTTCTCCAGTGAAACTACTAGGGCCTGAGGATTTCTTTGTGGGGAAGTATTTTAAATCTATTAATTCAATTCCTCAGTAGTCATATGGCTATTCAAATCATCTATTTTAAGTTGGGCAAGTAGTAGTAGTTTGTATTTTGGGGGGAATTGGTCCATTTCACCTAAATCGACAAACTATGTGAGTAGAGTTGTTTATATTATGCTTTTAATTCCTTATTATGCTTTTGATTCTTATAGAGCTTCTAGAAGTCAGTGGTTTCATTCAATTAATATTGACAATTTGATCTTCTCGTTTTTTCTTAATAGTCTTGTTCAAGGTTTGTCTATTTTATTGATTTTAAAAAACCCAGCTATTAATTCCATTGATTTCCTCAGTTTCCTTTTGGTTCTTCTTTATGTCTGATTTCTTTGCTGAGACTTTTTATTTCTTTCCTGAAGAACTCTTTTTTCCCATTTGTTTCAAGCATGCTCATAATTGCTCACTGACCCATTTTTATGATGGCTACATGAAAGTCTTTGTCAGATAATTCCAGTATCTCTGTCCTCTTGGTATTGACATCTATCAATTACATTTTTTATTCAGCTTGAGATCATTCTGGTGTTTGATATGGTGAGTGAATGATTTCTGTTTGAAACCTGGGCTGTTTTACATTATTTTATGAGAATCTGGGCCTTGTTTATACATGCTGTTTTAGCTGCTTTCCTGACACCATTCCAGCAGGGTTAGTAGGAGTCCATGGCCTTGTAACAACTGGAAGTAAATGTTCCCAACTGAGCCTCTGTTGATCCCCTTGGTGGGGTTCCTCATTTGTGAAACTGCTGGGTGGTAGTGAGCACCCTGATTCTCCACCGAGTCTCTTTTCACATCACCTCATTGTGGAGGTGGAAAGCACCTTATTATTGCCAGGTGAGGGCATATGTCCCCTCCTCACATGGCATTATGGCAGCCCATCTTGGTAGAGGTATTATGGCAATTCATTACATACTTGTAAGGGTGAAAGTCTAGGCTCACCATTTGGCTTTTGATAGTGTGGTGGAGTTGGAGCCACAGGTTTTTAATGTGGTGTTTGGCTGGAATGAGAAGATATTGTCATATTAGGATTCTGTCTTGTTAAATTTACCTTTTCCTGGTCCTTTGGCTAGTGAGAGCAAGAATCTCTTGAGGGGGGTCCTTTTTTTTCAGTCTGTTTTCCTTGAAATTTTGGGATTGCCAGATTCTTAGCTCCAAGTCTGGTGTACATGAGACAAAAAGAAAATTCAGGAAACTAATTTTAGGTCTTTTTCTCCCAGTCAGTTTGCCTTCTCTCCACTGTTCAGAGTCATATATATCTCCTCCACTTTCTCACCAAAATTGTAGTTGTAGTTAGTGAGAGGAATAGGAAAAACTACATCTATTTTTTTTTCCCAAGAAGTTTAAGTAACTCAGCTCTGCTTCTTCACCCCTGTGCAGTCCAATACATTAGCCACTAGCACATATGGACCATTAGGACATATGGATATTTCAATTGAAATAAAAATGAATTAAAATATAATATTTATGTACTTTATCACAGTAGCCACATTTCAAGTACTCAGTAGGCACATATGGCAACTGACTACTGTATTGGAAAAACAGATTATAGAGTATTTACATCATTGTTAACGTTCTATTGGGTAGCACTGGCCAAAAGTATATACCTAAGTGAAAAGTTGCTGGCTTGAAGATTATGAACTTCTTAACCTTCATTAGTTAATGTTAATCTGTTTTCCAAAGTAGCCATATTGATTTATACTTCCATTAGCAACGATGAGAATTCCTATCATTCTACATTTGTATTAACATAAGGTAGTGTGAGGCTTTAAAAATTTGCCATGTTGATGGGAATGAAAATGATGGGGTACTTTTTTCTCCATTTACTAAAGAGAAAAAAATATATTTATGTTGCTATTGACCATTATGAAATAGGCCATTCAAATCTTTTGGCCATTTTTCTGTTGATGTTTATCTTTTCCTTGTTAGTTTATGGGAGCTTTAAAATATATTGGATACTAATCTTTTATTAATTAGATGTACTAAAAATGTCTTCCCTACCTTGTAGCTGCCATTTTTGCTCTGGAGCTTCTTAAACAGTATAGAACAGGCTAAACTGGGGGTGAAAAATAAATCTTGAATCTTAGTGGAATAACAAAGTCTGAGGGTGGTAGGGTGGTTCTCCACCTTGATGCTGTACATTAGAAAACACATGGCCTTCAAAGTTGCTGGGTGAAGAGAAGGAGAACTGGAGAACCTACATAAGATGTCTTCACATTCTAGGCCTTGAAATGGCTTATATCAGTCACTACCATGCAAATTGCATCTACTTATGAGGCCCCAAGGGAGGATGAGAAGTATAGAGGGACACATTGATAATTGGGAGTACTCATAGTCTTAGCCATATGATATTTTAAATAAATGGATTATCTCAATTTCAATGTAACTGAGTTTAGCTCTCTTTTTTTATAGGTTCTACTTCCATCATATTTAAGAAATCCTTCCCCACTCCAAGATCAACTGCAGGAAAATTGGAGAATTCTTCGAATGGAATGGTGTAGATATTTCTCTACATTGCCTTTTTATATTGTTATACCTTTTCTGTTCCTATTTAGGTCTTTAATTCCTATGCAATTATCTTCTTTTAGTTAGTGATTAATTTTATTTTTTTCACCACTATTTATAGAAAAATCAATATTTCCTCTAACTTTCAAAAAAACTTCCATGTGTATGGATATATTTCTGGGTCTTGATATTGTTTCAATAGTCTATTCATATATCCCTGGATCAATATTCTCATAACTTAAATATTAGATTTTTATAACTCTTGAAGTCTGGTAAATCAAATATCTCTACCGTATACTTCCTGTTAGGGGTGCTTGACTATTTTTGGTCTTTATTCTGCTACTTAAACTTCACATTTTTTGTCAAGTTTCAAAGTAAAACCCATTTGGATTGATTATACAGATCAATTTGTGGAGAAGTGATATCTTCACAATATTGAGTCATCCTATCTATGAACCACGGTACATTTCTATATTTATTTAGCTCTTATCTAATGTTTCAATAAAGTTTCAAAAGTTTTTGATGTTGTTAAGTTCTTGTATGTATTTGGTTAGATTCATTCATTGGTGTTACTGCAAATGTTATCTTTACAAAATTACATAATTCAACTGTTTATCTTATATGGAATTATATTTTTTGGATATGTGTACTCTTTTTAATTTTTAAATATTTCCTCCTGTCTTCCATTCAGAAACAAGATGTAGATAGCTAGTTTCATTTCTTAATCCTAAAAGGTACAATTTTATTACTTATTTGCATGTTGAGGGCGTAATTTTTTAGGTCAGGTATATGTTTAGAATCTCCTTTTAGGCTTTCAACTCTGAAAGATTTTTCTCATCCTTTAATTATCTGTAAGGCAATGAAAAGTGAAACCCAAAGTTATCTGGGCTCAGAAGATTCTCTTGGGGTGAAAATGAGCTCTGGTCCTCTGCTTACCACACTGGACTCCTATTTTCCCTTAACTTCAGATTTGTGGACAATTCTTCTCTGCTTGCCAGTTTTTCAGTGCAGTAAAATATGGTTTGGGCAAAAAGTTTGTTTTTTCCCCATAAGATGGCTCTAGAAATGCTTAATTGTTTTTAACTTTATTCAAAACAATTTCATTAGATTGCATTATGATAGCTGTCGTATCAGTATATATTAAAAAAAACATCAGAATTGGTCCATTTTTGTATAGCCATTTTAATACTGAAGACAGAAAAAATAAGCAACATTTTTGGTGTATTATGTTTATTATTTCAATAAAGGTAAAAATGCAACCGCAACACAAAAGAAGATTTGTGTAGTGCATGGAGAAGGTGCTGTGACTGATTGAATGCTTCAAAAGTGGTTTGTGAAGTTTCGTGTTGGAGATTTCTTTTATCTTTATTTTTTTTATTACTAATTGTGTATTGAAACCAGTAAGAGGTTCCATGACACCAGATAAACTAGTTCTGAGGTTTTCCCCCCAAGATAAAGTTTAACAGCTCCAGCTTTTTCAGCGTTTATCAAAATACAAAAGAAAAAAGTCGAGGTTGTTGATTTTGACATCAGATCTGACGCTCACAGGCTGAGGGAGTGAAAGCACGTGTGGACGGGGCCTCTGAGGAGCTAGGCTCGAAGATGACTGGTCACATGTTGGGCTCCTACATGTAAGACCCAGACAATCTGGAGCAAGTGAGCGTGCATGGGGACCATGGGAGGGCTCCTGCTCTGGCTAAAGTGATCCCTCCAAAGCACGTACACCACCCCAAGGGAAACCTGCAGTCCCTCCAAGGGGTCCTTTCAGTGGTGGCCACAGCCCCAACCCTTCCCCAGGGCAGTGGTATAAGTATAGGTACAAGCAAATGCTATGGGATGTGGAAAAACCAGCAAGACAGTCATTCAGAGACCGTGAGTGACCATGCCGAATATTTTGTGGCTGGTTCTGCCCATTGCATGCTCCAGAATAGAGAGAGACCATGGGTAGACTGGACTCAAACCATCACTGCAGAACCTACACTAGGCACATTTCTCCCTTCTCTGTGTTCAAGTGTCTCTTTATCTTGTGTTTGTAACTATTTTTAAAAAGGCACTGAGTTTGGGTTAAAAACCAACAATCAAAATTAATCTCAACATAGACCTAAAGCCCAGAGGACTGTTGGACTGATCTGACAGCACCTCCTAGAGGCCCCGGGTGCCTAAATTCCTTTCTCAGTACTAGTCAGTGTGTTGATTCTCATTTTACAATAAAAAAAAAAAAAGCTGAGTAATATTGCATAGGAGTACCAGAAACTGCCTCTTTGGAAACAAGAACTATTTATATTAAATAAAAACCCCGTTGAAGGCTGCAACTGCACATGTACAGCATGGTGAAGCACACTGGGATGGACCATGGAGACAGCTTCTGGCACTCACACAACAGGGGCATGGCTGCCACAAGACAGTAAAGTGAGGATGAAGGAGGGATTGAGAGGGGAGAGAAGATTGTGGCTCACTTCTGGTTCCAGAGCTGATTAGACAGCCAGTTCAGTCCCTCATAGAGCCCATCCCCACTGGTGGCACAGGAGACCTAAATGTATCAGTTCCTCTGGCACAGAAAGTACAAGCCCAGCTTTTCCATGATCTTGGCTGTGTTCATGGCATTGGGGAGGTCCTGCTTGTTTGAAAACATGAGCAGTACAGCATCCCTGAGCTTGTCCTCCACCAGCATCCACATGAGCTCTGCTCTGGCCTCATTCATGTGCTCTCAGTCATTGCTGTCAACCACAAAGATGAGACCTTGCATGTTCTGAAAGTAGTGGCACCACAGAGGCCGATCTTGTCCTGACCGCCCATGTCCCACACGGTGAAGCTGATGTTCTTGTAATCCACAGTTTCCACGTTGAAACCTATGGTGGGGATGGTGGTCATGATCTCACCCAGCTTTAGTTTGTACAGGGTGCTGGCCTTCCCCTGTAGCGCCCAGGTCCACCATGAGAATATACATTTATTCTTTGTGCCAGAAGAGGTCCTTAAAGAGGTTTTCAAAAATGTTCCTTATGCTGTAGACCAGAGGGAGAGACACCGGCCAGAGAAACACTTTGCCTCAACAGCACTGCTGCTGCTCCAAGCCAGGTGGTTGGTTTTGCTCCCTGGTGCTAGAGATTTCTCACTGGGTGGTCCATGGTCAGCTATGATGTGGATCCTGGCCTGCAGAATCCATGTGTTGTGGCCATTTGATAAACAAATGCACATGGACTACAGAACTCCTGTGGAGAAAAAGGGCTGGCATGGCCTCTCTCTAAGTGAGAGAGAAGGCCAGAGAGAGAGGGCCCAGGAGTGGACCAGAGAGTGCAGGCTCTGCCTAGACAGGCTTTTATTGCTTTTCTGGGCACATTACATTGAAGGTGGTTTTCATTTACTATGCACAGGTCCTTATTGACTATGCATAGGTTCACTGTAGGTGATCACCTTTTACAGATAATAAAGGAAAGAATGTTGCTAACTACTTCAAAGAGAAGGATGTTACTGATCCAAGGGAAAAGTGGTTGAACTGGTTACACTCCATACTTGAGAGGTTTAGTACAGACTTTTAGGAAGTTACTTTAGAGAGATGCAGTAAACATTTGTTGCCTCAATCCAGGGTGAGAGAGATTTAGCAAGAGCAAGCCTCATAGCATCCTAGGTACAATACAGGCCTGATTTCCCCATGGGAAAACCTGTCCACAGACATGGGGCCTGCTTGCCAAATCACGTGTCCCACCGAGTTTTTGAAGTGAGAGCTGAGCTACAATTCCCATTATGAGCGGAACGGTTCTCTATATGGGTAGACCAGTTGAAGTTGATAGAGATCAAATTGAGGCATCATTTGAGAAGATCAATGTTAAACCACGCAGGAGATAGCAAACATACTCAAAATATCCAAATCAATAAAGTTGTTCGTGAAAATGAAAAATGTGTCTTTTGGCCAACTCAGTAGATTTGTATATATATTTTTTTATTATAAGAAGTTTATTAAAAAAAGAAAAAATTAAAATCACTCATGGTCTAGCCACTGAATAATAACTGCTATTGGTATATTGGTGGCTCAGCTTTACTGTTGTGTATACTTGATGTATTTTTTAAATTTAGTTTTAGTCAAGTGAGAAAGTATTTAGTCTACCATGCAGCCAGAAACTGAAACTGAGATACATGTACTAATACATGTATAATTTTAAATACCTTCAAAACAATGTAAGTGTAAAATGATATCTCTATAATTATAAAAAATAATTCTAAAAATATCTTTATAATTCTTTTAAGGTTTTATTTAAATGACTTAGTCCATTTGAATTAAAAATCTTGGTAGTAAGATTATTGTCATTCAACCCTCTTTCACTGGTTACTTTTTTCCCTGTTGATTTTTTTCCCCATGTTTCACTGTTAGGTCAATAAAGTTCTCTAAGGCTTGTGGTTGACAAAGTTGTCCTTCTTGTTAGATGAATTGACATAAAACAATTCCACTCAGCCTCCTAATACTATGGCCTTTATTCGGTATATTGAGAGAGAGTGAAAGTTGACACTAACCTTGCTAAATCTTACAAAGTCAAGTTGTTTGATATAAACTCTCCTCCCTTTCCTGTCAATTAATCAACAAGAAGCTATTAAATTTCTACCACAAATCTGTTTTGTGATAATGGCAAGCTTGTTCTGATAGCTATGGGTATTATAACAGGTTTCCATAGGGTGAGAATCTGACTAAATAGATATTTTATGATTACTTTATTTCTTCCCCTTCTTTCACAAAAACACTTTAGGAATTTCTTGGGGAGACTAAATGGTAGAGTTAATTGTTTCTTGAGGTTTCTCCTCTGTGGATGGTCGAGACAACAGATAAGACATAGAGATAATACTTTAAGCCCTAAAGAAAACTCTGGAGATTGAGTAACATAAAATTCAAAATTATGAATTTATTTGGTGCTTTATCATTATAATTAATATTAAATTACCTAAAGCAATATCCAAATTTGTTAACTTTCTCTTTCTTATAATTAAAAAAAATTTTCAAATACAGTTGACATACATTAGTTTCAGATATACAAAATAGTGATTAGGCATTTGTATAGCTTATGAAGAGAGCTTCTCTTTTTTGGTAAGTGAACACTGGTCCATGACATATCATATTTAGGGACATAATCTCATTTTTTTTCTTTTTTTTATTCCGACCTCCCTCCCCTTCTCTCACCCTCCCACTTGGTTCTGTCTATGTGTCTTCTATAGTGGTTCCTGAAAACTCTTCTCCCCATAGTCCCCACACCCCTCACCCCTGGCTGTTTTTAGATTGTTCTTCATTTCAATGTCTCTGGTTATGTTTTTATTGCTTTTTTCTTTTGTTGATTATATTCCAGTTAAAGGTGAGATCATATGGTATTTGTCCCTCACCGCCTGGCTTACTTCCCTTAGCATGATGCTCTCCAGTTCCATCCATGCTGTTGCAAAGGGTGTAAGCTCCTTCTTCCTCTCTGCTGTGTTGAATTCCATTGTGTAAATGTACCATAGTTTCTTGATCCACTCATTTGCTGATGGGCAATTCGGTTGCTTCCAGGACTTGGCTATTGTAAATTGTGCTGCTGTCAACATTGGGTTGCATAGGTTCTTTTGGATTGGTTTTTCAGGGTTCTTAGGGTATAATCCTAGTCCTAATTACTGGGTCGAAACACAGTTCCATTTTTATTTTTCTGAGGAAATTCCATACTGTTTTCCACAGTGGCTGCACCAGTCTGCATTCCCACCAACAGTGCAGTAGGGTTCCCTTTTCTCCACATCCCCTCTAAAAGTTATCTGTTGCTTTGTTTATAATGGCCAATCTGACTGGTGTGAGATGCTATCTCATCGTGGTTTTAATTTGCATCTCTCTGATGGCTAATGATGTTGAGCATCTTTTCATATGTCACTGGGCCATCTATGTCCTCTTTCAAGAAGTACCTGTTCATGTCTTTTGCCCATTTTTTAATTGGGTTTTGTCCTCCTGGAGTGGAGTCATATAAGTTCTTTATATATTTTGGAGGTCAAACCCTTGTCCGAGGTATCATTGGCAAATATGTTTTCCCATACTGTTGGTTCTCTTTTTATTTTAATACTGTTTTCTTTAGCCCCACAGAAGCTCTTTATTTTGATAAGGTCCCATTTCTTTATTCTTTCCTTTATGTCCCTTGCTCTAGGGGACATATCATTGAAGATGTTGCTGCGTAGGATGTCTGACATTTTCCTTCCAATGTTTTCCTCTAGGACTTTTATGGTGTCATGCCTTATATTTAAGTCTTTTACCCACCTTGAATTTATTTTTGTGTATGGTGTAAGTTGGTGCTCAAGTTTCATTTTTTTGCATGTAGCTGTTTAGATTTCCCAACACCATTTGTTGAAGAGGCTATTTTTATTCCATTTCATGCTTCTGCCCACTTTGGTGAAGATTAATTGCCCATAGAGACTTGGGTTTATTTCTGGGCTCTCTATTCTGTTCCATTGGTCTATCTGTCTGTGTTTATGCCAGTACCAAGCTGTTTTGATTACAGTGGCCTTGTATTACAGTTTGATATCAGGAATTGAGATCCCTCCTGCTTTGCTCTTCTTTCTCAAAATTGCAGCTGATATTCGGGAACGTTTATGGTTCCATATAAATTTTTGAAGTGTTTGTTCTATATCTGTGAAATATGCCATTGGTACTTTGATAGGGATTGCATTGAATTTATAAATTGCTTTGGGCAGTATGGACATTTTGATGATGTTGATTCTTCCAATCCATGAGCATGGTATATGGTTCAATTTGTTTGTGTCTTCCATGATTTCATTCTTCAGTGTTGTGTTGTTTTCTGAGTACAGGTCTTTTACCTCCTTGATGAGGTTTATTTCTAGGTATTTTTGTCATTGTTGTTGTTGTTGCTATATCAAATAAGATTATTTTCCTGATTTCTGCTTCTGATGTTTCACTGTTGGTATACACAAATGCCTTTGATTTCTGGATATTGACTTTGTATCCCGCTGCTTTGTCAAATTCAATTATTAGGTTGAATAGTTTTTTTGGCAGAGTCTATAGGATTTGCTAAGTACACTATCATATCATCAGCAAACAATGACAGTTTTGTTTCCTCCTTTCCAATTTGGATGTCTTTTATTTCCTTTTCTTGTCTAATTGCTGTGGCTAAAACTTCCAGTACTATGTTGAATAGAAGTAGTGATAGTGGACAAGCTTGTCTTGTTCCAGATCTTAGTGGGAAAGATTTTAATTTTTGCCCATTGAGTATAATGTTGGCTGTAGGTTTCTCATATATGGCCTTTATTATGTTGAGGAATGCTCCCTCTATTTCCACTTTGCTGAGTGTTTTTATCATAAATGGATGCTTTACCTTATCGAATATTTTTTTCTGCATCTATTGATATGATCATGTGATTTTTGTCTTTGCTTTTGTTTATGAGATGAAGTACGTTTATTTTTTTGCGAATATTGTACCATCCTTGCATCCCTGGGATGAATCCCACTTGGTCATGGTGTATGATCTTTTTAATGTATTGTTGCATGAGGTTTGCTAATATTTTGTTGAGGATTTTAACGTCTATGTTCATCAGCGATATTGGCCTGAAGTTTTCTTTCTTTGTTATGTCTTTTTCTGGTTCTGGGATTAAGATGATTCTGGCTTCATAAAGAGTTTGGTAGTCTTCCTTTGTTTTGGATTTTTTGGAATAGTCTGTGAAGGATAGGTGTTAGTTCTTCCTTGAAGGCTTTGTAGAATTCTCCTGTGAAATCATCCGGTCCAGGGCTTTTGTCTGTTGGGAGAGTTTTGATTACTGCTTCAATTTCATCTGCTGTTATTGGTCGGTTCAGGCTTTCTGCTTCTTCTTGATTGACTTTTGGAAGATTATATTTTTCTAAAAATTTGTCCATGTCTCCTATGTTTTCAAATTTCTTGGCATACAGTTCTTCATAGTAGTGACTTACAATCCTTTGTATTTCTGTGGCATCAGTTGTAATATCTCCTCTTTCATTTCTGATTGAGTTTATTTGGGTCCTCTCTCTTTTTTTCTTGATGAGCCTGCTGAGAGGCTTTTCTATTTTGTTTATCTTTTCAAAGAACCAGCTCCTGGATTCATTGATCCTTAGAATTGTGCTTTTAGTCTCTAAGTCATTTAATTCTGATCTGATCTTGGTTATTTCCTTCCTTCTACTTGCTCTGGGTTGTCTTTGCTTTTGTTCCTTGAGTTCTAATAGGTGTAGGATTAGGTTGTTTGTGTAAACTGTTTCTGTTTTTTTTAGGTAGGCCTGTATGGCTATGAACTTCCCTCTCAGGACTGCCTTCGCTGTGTCCCATAAGTTTTGGGTTGTTGTCAGTTCATTTTCATTTGTTTCAAGGAACCTTTTGATTTCTTCCCTAAACTCTTCCTTGGCTCATTCATTGTTTAATATCATGCTATTCAGTCTCCATGATTTTGATCGTTTGGGGTTTTTTTCCTTTGGGTTGGTTTTTAATTTCAGATCCTTATGGTCAGAGAAAATACTTGGTATGATTTAAATTTTCTTGAATTTGTTGAGGCTTGTTTTGTGTCCTATCATATGGTCTATTTTTGAAAATGTTCCATGGGCATTTGAAAAGAATGTATATTTAGCTTCGTTGGGGTGAAGGGCCCTATATATATCAATTAAGTCCATTTCTTCCAGGGCATTGTTCAGTGCCACAATGTCTTTGCTGATATTTTGTTTGGAGGATCTGTCCATTTTTGACAGTGGGGTGTTGAAGTCCCCTACAATAACTGTGTTGCTATCAATGTCTTTCTTGAAGTCCTCCAAGATTTTCTTTATGTATTTGGGTGCTCCTGTGTTGGTTGTGTATATATTTACAATGTTTATGTCTTCTTGGTGGATTCTTCCCTTGAGTATTATAAAGTGTCCTTCTGGGTCTCTCTTGATGGCCCTTTTTTTGAAGTCTATTTTGTCTGATATGAGTATTGCTACGCTAGCTCTTTTTTCTTGTCCGTTTGCTTGGAAAACTTGTTTCCATACCTTCACTTTCAGTCTGTGTAAGTCTTTTGCCCTGAGGTGGGTCTCTTGTAGGCAGTGTATTTGTGGATCGTGCTTTCTTATCCATTCTGCTAGTCTATGTCTTTTAATTGGAGCATTTAATCCATTTACATTTAAGGTTATTATTGGTAGGTACTTATTCATTGCCAATTTTTTTGTACCTGTGTTCCTCACTCACTCTCTTTCCCTTCCTTTCCTTAAATCAGTCCCTTTAGGATCTCTTGCAGAGCTGTTTTGGTGGAGGTGTATTCTTTTAGACTTCTCTTGTCTGGGAAGCTTTTTTGGCCATCTATCTTGATTGAGAGCCTTGCTGGGTAGAGTAGTCTTGGTTGCAGGTCTCTGGTTCTCATTACTTGGAATATTTCTTGCCATTCCGTTCTGGCTTGGAGTGTTTCCATTGAGAATTCAGCTGCTAACCTTATTGGGTTCCCTTGTATGTTACTTCCTGTTTCTGCCTCGCTGCCTTTAGGATTCTCTCTTTGTCTTGGAATTTTGCCATTTTAATGATGATGTGTCTTGAAGTGGGCCTGTTAGGGTTCCTTTTGAATGGGACTCTCTGTATTTCCTGGATTTGTGTGGCTTTTTCTCTCATCAGATTAGGGAAGTTTTCCATCATTACTTT
>PVJI01011139.1:0-19055 GCA_004026765.1 Micronycteris hirsuta
TTGGACCCAAAGAGGAACACACCAAGGCACATCATAATTACATTCCCCAAGATTAAAAAGAAGGAGAGAATCTTAGAAGCAGTGAGAGAAAAGGAGACAGTTACCTACAAAGGAATTCCCATAAGACTGTCAGCTGATTTCTCAAAAGAGACCTTGCAGGCAAGAAGGGGCTGGAGAGAAGTATTTCAAATCATGAAAGGCAAGGACCTACATCCAAGAATACTCTATCCAGCAAAGCTATCATTTAGAATGGAAGGGCAGAGAAAGTGCTTTTCAGATAAGGTCAAGTTCAAGGAGTTCATCATCACCCAGCCTTTATTCTATGAAACGTTAAAGGGATTTATATAAGGCATGGAGGGATATCAACAGAGGAGTGGGAGGGGGAAAGAGGGAAAAAAGTACAGAAAATAAGTAGCATAAATGGTAGGTAGAAAACAGACAGGGGGAGGTTAAGAATAGTATAGGAAATGTAGAAGAAAAAGAACTTATGTGTATGACCTATGGACAAAAACTAAAGGGCGGGGAATGGGGGGGTGTGGGGTGGAGGAGAAGATGGGGGGAAAATGGGACAACTGTAATAGCATAATCAATAAAATATATTTTAAAAAAGAACTTATGCACCCCAATATTTATAGCAGCACAATTTAAAATAGCCAAGTGCTGGAAGCAACCCAAGTGCCCATGAGTAAATGAATGGATCGAAAAATTATGGTACATCTACACAATGGAATTCTACCCAGGAGAAAGAAAGAAGGAGCTCCTAACCTTTGTGACAGCATGGATGGAACTGGAGAGCATTATGCTAAGTGAAATAAGCCAGGTGATGAAAGACAAATACTGTATGATCTTACCATTAACAGGAACCTAACAACAAAACAAGCAAGCAAGCAAAGTATAACCAAAGACATTGAAATTGAGAACAGGCTGACAGTGATCATAAGGGAGAGGGGAGGGGATAAAGAGGGGAAAGGGTGAAGGGTTTACAGGAACAATTATAAAGGACACATGGACAACAACAAGGCGGGGTAGAAATGGAAGAGGAAGGTGGGGAGGGCTGGGGTGGTAGGGAGGGGTGGGGGGAAAAGGCAGAAAACTGTACTTGAACATACATTTGATCTTGAAAAACATACATTTTTCAAGATTTAAAAAAGAAAAAAGAAAAGAAATTTCTTCCAACTCCCTAGTCTTTCCAAGAGCTATGGTGGGTGAGTCCCAGGACTTTTAAGATTATTCTCCATCATTTTCATAACAGTTTTTATTTCATTTTGTGTGATTTTACTCTTCTCCTTGCTAGAACATCCTCAGGCTCTCTTCTATGAACCTTGTCGTTCAAAGCTGAGGTCTAATCATCTGGTAAGGAAGCTCTGTTACTATACTCTCTGCTTATAGTGTCCTTCCTTCTTTGGCCCTGTTTCATTCTTTTCCTGCTGCTTCCTTCTATATGGACCTGTCTCCCCAAATCTCTGCCTCTAGTCCTCTTCTACTCTTCTTCCATAATCTCTCCATAGAAATTCTCATCTGCCTTTCTGATGTCAATTACTATCCATGTATTGATGATTCTTAATACTAGTCCCACCCTCCCACTTCCTATGGCACTGCCTTGCCAAGTTTATGTCATGCAGAGGGCTATGCTGGCTATGACCAGCCTAGGCCCATGGTACAGACTTTCTTGGAAGTCTTTTGAGGGGTTGTCTCCCACATGCCCCAACTAGTGTGATTACTCCTGTGCAGAGCCTTCTACCCACAGGGCCAAATCTTAATCTGTTTTAGCCTGATGAAAATACTGACCTTATCCTGATGACTCCCTGAGACCCTGCCACAAAACAAAGGTCCACAGGCCCCAGGTGAATAGTGGCTGGGCTCGGTATACCTTAAGACTTTTGCTGAGTGGCCATAGTCCCAGCACTGGTGCCAAGTTTGAATCTGTATTAACCCAGTAAATATCACTTGCCACTACCTGGCAACTCATTGAGATGCATCTTATATACCTCATGCATCTTATATACCTCAACAGGCTTTTTCAGTGACTGAGCCTAAGAGGTAGCCAACAGGGAGAGATAAATCTTGGAGTGTGTTTGGCTTTTTGCTGACTTTCTCCCAAGCTTGGGGCTAGTGAAAGCTGGTTTTGGTATACAAGTCAGCCTTTCCCACATGCACCTAGGCCAGGCAGAAAAGGCCACAAACTGTGGATCTCTTTGTAGCTCTTAACAGGACCCATTACAGGAGCAGTCCGAAGTTGACCTGCACCAGAGTCGCTCCCAAAAGGCCCCAGAATCAACATACCTCATGGAAGGCTTCAGACCACATCAGAGAACAACTCAATTAGCTACACAAGTGGCACACTTAAAGGAAAATCTCAACAGTGAACAGAAACTGCTGGGGTGAATTCCACTTCATGGGATCAGTCCCTGCAGAATAGCTTATATGCTGTGGTTAGGGTCAATCCTCATAGTCAGCCAGACTGAGCCTTACTTAATCCTACTCACAAATGAGCCAAGAGCTATCAAAACAACTGTAACAAGAGGGCTCACATAAACCCCACAAGGGACATTCCTGGAGCAAATAACTCAGATAATCATGGAGACTGTGTCACTGAGCTGGCAGGACACCTACTACATTAGGCCACCCTACTAACACTAGGAAATAGTAGATATGCCCATTATACAGAAACGAATACACAGAAGCACCCAAAATGGGGAGACAAAGAAGCATGCCCCAGATGTAAAAAGAGGAGAAATCCCCAGAAAAAGCACTAAAGAAAATGAAGGCAAGTAATCTACAAGATACAGAGTTTAAAACAATGGTTATAAGGATGCTTCAAAAATGTAGGAGCAGGATAAACACAGGGATAAGCAAAGAGATAGTAAAAATCAAAATGAAACTAGAAAACATAAGAAAGAAACAATCAGAAATGAAGTGTACAAGGAGAGGATCCAAGATGCCAGCAGAGTAAGGGGAAGTTACTCTTCCCTCCTCCTGGGATAAACTGGAATTACAAGTATAGAACAAACAACATGCATAACCAACTGAGGACTAACTAAACAGAAGTCTTGCAATGGATTTACAGAAGCCATATCAAAACTGGTAGAAAGGGATGGCCCCACTGACACAGGCAGCAGCTGAGATTCAAGAGGGATATCTCAGCTGCAAACATTCCTCCTGAGGAACATGAGGTCTCAACCCCATGCCAGGATTCCCAGCCCAGAGCCCTGAAGTGGCACCCACATAACATCTTGTGAAATCATCACAGATTCTGTCCACCAGGGAGAAAGGGAGTCAGCTAAAGGCCCAGAATATCTCTTAAAGGGCCAGTGCACAAAATCTCATTCACAGTCACTTACCCTAGGATCCAGCGGAGGGAGTGCAGAGCATATTAGAGTCCTGTGAGGAGAGACTAGAGTTTGTGGCTCTGGGAAGAAAGCTAAAGGGACAGCCTCCATGGTCCCTGTGCAGGGTCCCTCTCCCACACAGCAGATGCCATGTTTCTTAGGTGGAGCACTCCCCTCCTTACATCATCAAACTGGGGGGAATGCAATAGCCCCACCACTTCCTGGATTCTCTGTTGCACCACCCTGCAGAGTTAACGCCCTGTGGAAAAATCATGTGCGTGGGCCTGGGATGTAAAGTCTGTGAAGACTCAAGAAGTGTTTGTAATTGAGTTGTCTAGTTCTGGGGCAGGGGCCATTATCCCCACCTTTCTACAAGCCTGATCAGCGCAGGCCCCTTACAGAAGATCAACTAGCCCCTCCATCCATATTCCCAGCTACATCCAACCGCTGAGCTTGAGCTCTTCAAGAGGTACAGGCTGAATCAAGGACAGACAGAGTTACATGGCCCTAGGATGACAGACATTTTTCCCTTGCACATATGATCAATGCAGAGCTCTTCGTTCCCATTGCCAAACTTGGTTGGTTTGAGCCTAATGAACTCTGCTAGCCTAACCCTGATGACTCTCTGAGACCCAGCCCCACCACAAAGATCTGGTAGCCCCCGGTGGGTGGCATCTAACCTTTGCATACTTGGGACTTTTGCTGAGTGGCCTCAGATCCAGAACTGGTAATGAGATTGAACCTGTATTAATCTGGTGAACACCACTTGCCCCTACCTGGTGAATCACTGAGAATCTACTTCATGAAACTCAAGTACTGCCAGAGGTTCTTTCAGTGATGGGGCCTAACAGGCAGCTGAAAGGCAGATACCTTGGGCCTTCTGCTGACCCACCCACCAGGCGGGGGGGCTGGTGAAAGCTGACCTTGGTGCGTAGCTTGGTCCTTCCCACACACAGGCAGCAGGCCCAGCAGAGGTACCCACAAACTATGGCTTGCTTTGTAGCTCCAAACAAGTTGTCACAGGAAGCTTCTGATATTGACCTGTACCAGAGTCTCTCCCAAGAGGCCCCAGAACCAACACACCCAGTGGTGAGCTTCAGACAATATCAGAGCAGGATCCAATTAGCTTCACAAGCAGCACATTCCAAGGGAGATAACAGCTGGCACCAGACCCTGCTGAGGCAAATTCTTTTTTGTGTGGTCAGCACCTTCAGAGTAGCTCATACACTGTGGTCAGGGTCAGTTTTCACAGTTAGCCAGCCTGAGGGTTGACCCCACACATGAGCAAGATGATAGCAATCAAGATGCAATTACACAAGAGATCTCACATAACCCACACAAGGGACAGTCCTAGTGCATCCATCTTAGGTGATCAAGGAGATTGCACCAATAGGTCCCACAGAACACCTACTAAATAAGGCCACCCTATCAACACCAGGAGACATAGCAGATCTACCTAACACAGTGAAACAATCACAAAAAGGCAGCAAAAATGGGGAAACAAAGAAACATGCCCAGATGAAAGAAATCTCTAGGAAAAGAGCTAAATGAAATGGAGGCAAGCAATCTACAAGATATAGAGTTCAAAAAATGGTTATAAAGATTCTCAAGGTACTTAGTGAAAATTTCAACAGTATGAGAAAGGACATAGAAACCATAAAAACATCAGAAATAAACAATACAATATCTGAAATGAAGAGGAATAATCAGTAGGTTGGATGAATCAGAGGATTCAATCAGTGATTTGGAAAACAAGAGAGCAGAAAACACACCTAATCAGAGAAGCAAAAAAAGAGAAGAATTTAAAAAATAAAAATAGTTTAAGAAAATTTGAGGACATGATGTGTGAAAACATCCACATCATAGAGGTACCAGAATAAGAATAGAAAAAGCAAAGAATGAAGAACCTATTTGAAAAAATAATAACTGAAAACTTCCCTAGGCTGGAGAAAGACAAAGCACAGAGTCCCAATCAAGTGGAGCCCAAAAAGGGCCACACCAAGGCACATCACAATTAAAATAGCAAAGGTTAAAGACAAAGAGACAATCTTAAAAGCAGCAAGAGAAAGACAGTAACCTACAAGGGAGCTCCCATAAAACTGTCAGCTGATTTCTCAACACAAGCACTTCAGGCCAGACTGCATCAACATAAAATATTTGAAGTTATGTAAAGCAAGGACCTACAACCAAGAGTACTCTACCCAACAAGGCTATCATTTACAATTGAAGGCAAAATAAAGAGCTTCCCTCACAACAAAAAGCTAAAGGAGTTCATTACCACCAAACCAGTATTAAAAGACATGTTAAACCAGGCTCTTTAGGAATAAGAAAGAAAATAAACAGTAACATAATTATAAAGAATAAAATGGCAATAACTATATACCTATCAATAATCACTTTATTTTTTAAAGATTTTATTTATTTACTTTTAGAGAGAGGGGAATGGAAGGAGAAAGAGGGAGAGAAACGTCATTGTGCGAGAGATACATGGATCTGTTCCCTCTCACACACTCCCAACTGGGGACCTGGCCCAAACCCAGACATATGCCCTGACTGGGAATCCAATTGGCAACCTTTCAGTTCACAGGCCAGCACTCAATCCACTGAGCCACACCAGCCAGGGCTATCACTAATCACTTTAAATGTAAACAAATTAAATACTCCACCAAAAACAAAGGGTAGCTGAATGGGGAAAAATAGAGGACCCATGTATACACTGCCTACCCAAATCAGTTAGAAAGACATACAGAGACTGAAAGTAAAGAGATGGAAAAATATTTTATTCAGACCTGGAAATTATGAGAGTGGGAAGAAATATATTTAAATATATGTGCAAGGTAGACGCTCTTCACTGCCCACTCAGAAGACATTTTCCTAACCTTTTGCCTGCCAACTGAACCTCAATACTATTCAGCCATAAAAAAGATCAAATACTACCATTTGCAACAACATAGATGGATCCTGATAACATCATGCTAAGTGAAATCAGTCAGAAAAAGCTAAGAACCATATGATCTCACTCATATGGGGGATATAAAACTGAAAGCAACAAATGAACAAATAAGAAGAACAAATACTCATAGATACAGACAACAGTATGGTGGTTACCAGAAAGAATGTTGTGTGGGAGTAGTAAAGGGTAAAGTTGGTCAAATATATGGTGATGGAAGAAGATTTGACTTTGGGTGGTAAGCACACAGTGCAATATACAGATCATGTGTCATAGAAATGTACACTTGAAACCTATATGAACTTATTAACCAATATCACCCCAACGAATTTGATTTAAAAATAAATACATAAACCATGATATTTCTACTGAACTGAAATGTTCCTCTTTTATATAACAAGCAGAATAAATATTTACTGAAAGAAGATTTAGATATCTTACACTCCTGGTTTTATTTCTAACATCTTGCTTACTTTTTCTCAGGCTTTTTTAAAAAAAATATTTTTATTTGTTTACTTTTAGAGGGAGGGGAAAGGTGGGAGAAGGAGAAGGAGAGAAATAACAATGTGTGATATTGCCTCTCATGCAACCCCTACTGGAGACCTGGCCCACAACCTAGGCATGTGCCCTGACAGGGAATCGAACCGGCGACCCTTTGATTTGCAGGCTGGCACTCAATCCACTAAGCTACACCAGCCAGGGCTCAGGCTTATTTTTTAATTTGTGCATTCCCTTAAAAATTAGTCTTCCTCAGGGTCTTTTCCTAGAATTTTTACTGTCTCATTTAATATACTCTTTCAGGATGACTGTGTTCATTTCTTTGCCTTAAATTACTACAAGAATATCTATGCCTCTTACATACTTCCTTCAGATCATACCTTTCTCCTGATCTCCTGAGCTTTATGTCTTTTAGATATCTATATGTAGTTGTGTTGCAGACATCCCAAATTCAACTAGTTCAAAAGTGAACTCATCATTATACAATCTCCTCCAGCCCAACTCATGTTCCCTGTCTCCTTCCATGTGCCTTATCTTGGTGAATGGCATCAGTATTTACCAGGTTGTGCAAGCCAAAGACCTGGGTGTCATTTCAGAATTTTTTTCCAAAAACATGGATTTTTTTAAAGAATCATTCTCTTTCTCACCTTTAATATCCAGTTAATCACCAAATCCTGCTTATTCTACCTCATTGGTCCTTTTAGAACCTATCCCCTTTCCTCAGCTTAAACTTTCATCTTTCTTATTTACTGGATCTTTACACATTGCATTCCCTACATCTGGAACTTCCTTTTACTCACTTTTGTCCCACACTATCCCTTTAACTGTATGCTTCTTCCTCAACCTTTAGATCTGTGGTTCTCAAAATGTAAGTTCCTGGTAGATCAACATCAAAATCACCTGGAAATTTGTTTAAAATAGCAAATTCTTGAGCTCCATCCAACACCTACTGAATCAGAGCCTCTGGAGGTTGATTCCAGAAATCTATTTCACAAGGCTTTCAGGTGATTCTGATACAAGATAAAATTTGAGAACTAATAATTTAGATCTCAGCTGAGGTATCACCTAATCTGGGAAGCCATCCATGACCATCCAAACATATATTAGGTACCCTCTTTTACAACTATCTACTACACTTTAAAAACTCCTATTTAACACTTAAAGCATGGCATTATAATTAACAGTTTACTTGTCTCTCTGTCATAATAGCCCAAGTTTTTAAAGAGTAGGAACAAGTATTGTTTCCCACTATATTCATACCTTTTAATTTTGTTCCTACATCCAGTAAGCTTCCAGTAAGTATTTATTCAGTAAATGAAAGAATGCAAGAGAATGTGGTCAAGATTATGATCACCCTACATTTAGTATCAGGAGTTTAGTATGTTACTGGGATTAAGGTTCAGTCTGTACTAAGGGGACAAGAACTTTACTGGGGTCTGGGATCAGTTTGTGGTCTGAGACAGGTAACTACCCATGATTAGGAGCTCATACTATAGCCAAGGTTTAGTTCAGTCCTAGAGAGGGTTAGAAGGTAAATCTGTATTCAGAGTTAAAGCCAGTATAAGGCTCCATGTGTAACCAATATTAAGGGCAACTTTGATAAAACAAACAAACAAACAACAACAACAACAAAAAAAACCCTACGGTAGCCTGTTTTAAGACTGAGAAAAATGAGTATGTCATAGAGACAACCTCAGGCTGTGGCTTAGTCCTGGCTAATACTCCTGTTTCAGTTCTCTAAGAGCATATTTTTTAAAGGAGCAAGGCAGAGGACTGAAGAAGTGCTGCATATCCTTTTTCCCTTCACTAAGTGTTCCCACTCACCAGGCTCAGCAGCCAGTGGCCAGCCAGTACTAGATTCTAGCACTCCATGGGCATGCACAGAGTAGGGGCGGCTTGCATTATTCTTGAACACCACAGTTATGATATCACCAACCTCTCCTCTAAGAAGTGGACCTAATATATGCAAAAGAAGGAAAAGTCTCATTAGTGGAGTAGTGGAACAGGGACAATAAAGGCATTTAAAGAAGGGGACATACATAGGAGCTCCCTGGAATTAGGGGTTTGCCATAAGAAAGGATCCTTCTGAGACGAAAGTTGTGACTGGCTTAATTTTTAAATTCATAAGCCCTTAAAGTGATAGTGCTACCAACATAAGAGTACTTCATCAACAGAATTGTATCTCCAATTACCCCCACTTTCCCCATCCCAACTCTCCCTAAATAATACCCAAAATTTCTAGAAAATCAGGCCTCTGTGTAATAATTAATTAGGAATGAGAGCTTGACATTGAGTACAGAATTGCTGGGCTCTCTTAAAGAGCCAGTGGATCCCTTCTGTACAAGGGCAAAATGAGGAAACTCACTGGCCCACACAAAAGTGAAAAAACCGCAGCAATAATTAAACTGGGTACAAGGCTAATACTGGTTTCCTGTACCATTTTTCTACTTTTTGATGTTCCTACATTCCCTTGCCTTTAGCATTAAAAAAAAAATCTATCATCCTCAGAGATCTATAGATATAGAGACCTGGAAAAACCTAGTTCAGATTGCAGCAGAATTCATGAATTCCTCCTTTTGATTGCTTATTTTCATGGCTGATTTATAAAATATGACTATAGTTCTAGTACATCATAAAGAAAAACTGATAATGGGAAATAGTAGGCCTTCCTGACGTGACATAGACCCTCTGGGAGCAGCACAGGCTTCTAGACACTAGGAAGAAAGTGGAATTCCCTTACCCAAGATTCCTAAGTGTTCCTCTGGTCCAGTCCTTGGCCGAGGGATCCTGAATGTACCATCAGTGTATTCCCTGAAAACAGCTTTCTTGTATCTGGAACCCAGTAGCCCATCCTTGTTGCTCAGAAAGATGTGACCATAACTAGAGGAATCCAAAGACTGGTATCAGCACCTGGCCCTCAGTGCCTCAGGCCCACAGGGAAGTGAGGTCAGACCCAAGTTCCTGTCACAGATAGAAGAAGGAGGGGGCCTACCTCTTCTAATATAAGATTCCTGAACATATTGGCTGCATACATGCAATTATAGATGGTAGATTTCAATATCTATTTAAGTTATCTTGTTTGCCACCATCCAAATAAGAATTTGTATTAAAATTTATATGGCAAGAACACTGGGATAACAATTAGAAGGCCTGGTCTCTAGCTCTAGTCTTGATGATGTCTTAGATGGAATTCATTAGATGAGAGGACAAAGTACATATGGCAGGAAAGTAGTAACTGCTTCTGCTGCTAGAGGGTAAGGGATGGGGACAAGTAGAAATCTTACAGACTTCTTATAGGATGCTTTCCTGTTTACAAAGATCTTTGTTATTTATTTTATCATTTGACATTACCAATAGGCTAGTGAGGTACATATGTCTCAGAGGTGGATTCAGAGGTCCAGAGGTGACAAGACATATCTTCACTGATATGTCAGCCAGAAAGAGAGCCAGAACTTGAATTCAAGTCTGCTGTTCCTTCCCTACCTCCTTCCAGTCAAGTTATTTCAACTATACCACATCATTTTAAAGATGAGTAAACCAAGGCTCAGAAAAGCGTAGTAGCTTTTTCTAGATAGGTTGCATAACAAGTTAGAAAATAGGCTTCAACCTTTAATAACCAACATAAAGAGCAAGAATTGACAAACGGTAGTGAGAATACCAAAAATAAACTCTATTGGAAATTGTTAAACTGTACCTCAGTTTCTATGCTTCAGTTTTTCTTTTATAGTAGTAGAAAAACCTAGGTTTTAGTTGAGTGCATGGCTGCCAAACAAGAGACTACACTTCCCAAACTTTCTTGTACCTAAGTATGGCCATATGAACAAGTTCAGGATAACGGGGTATGAGAGAAAGTGATGCACACAATTTCCAGGTCATCTACACAAGTGCTGCTTTCCTTGGACTTGTTTCCCCTTTCTTGATATGTGGAAATGATTACAACTGGAACAGGCATCTTAATTCCAGAGATGAAAGCAAGTGTTATATGCGACTAGTTCATCTACTGGTTCATGGACTGCTCATGTTTATACTATTATGCAAGCAAGAAATAACATTCTAACTTACCTAAACCACTCTATTTTTTTCTGCTATACAGATTCATCTGTACCTTAATGACATTTTTTCAAGGAATAGTTGACTTTGGGATTTTCAGTTCCTTGAGTAAGTGCTCTATAAAATTTGAGTCCCAGTAGAAGTGCTTCTGGCTAACCAGAGGAAAGGAAGTGAAGATTAAGAACATGAGGGTGTGGGTAAAATCTTTTATTTCAACCTCACAGCACAGCAATATAGAAGCAACGAATTCCACTTTACCTGCATTCTACTCCCTGCACCAGAGACTAGATGTTGGTATCTAATCTCTGTTGGTATCTTATTAGGTGACTTAAATAAGTCCTTCCTTCTTTCAGAATTTCAGTATCTTCCTTATCTGTAAAATGATCCAGAGTCTCTGAAAGTGTGACTTCTTTTCTGAAGCCTTACCTGTCCTTCTCAGACTGGTTATGCCATTCCAGTTCCCAGCTTCTGTCAGGGCAATAGTCCCATTCTACCTCTTCTGCCATGATATAGTAGATTCTTGCAGCCTGGTAGTGTTGGCGAGGGGTGGCTTGGTGGGCAGGACACTGGGAGACATTATAAATAGCCTTCATCCCTGCTTCTCTATGGCTGCCTTCCTGGCAGTAAATCTCAAATGTCCCTGAGAAAGGAAGAAAGAACAAAACCTGAATCAGAAAGTCCATGTGAAGTACCTGGGGGATTCCATGCTTCTCTCTGGGCATATTGCAGAGAATGGGTAGCTTCAGATAAGATTAATCTATGTGTTACACAAGAATTATTACAAGTGTATTGAGAACAATGAACACAAAGGTTAAGAGTTCTACCTCCCAATATGCACTATCTGGGTTTAAAACTAAACTCTTCTACTACAATGACTAGTTCTTCCCTGTTTATCCAGGGCTTTCCAAGTTTTAGCCCTGAAAGTCTCATATCCCTGGAAACTCCTCAGTTATGAGCAAGCTAGGATATTTGGTAACCTTATCTGACACGTTAGCTATATAATCTTGAGGCAATTTTTACACCTCTGTGTATTTCAGTTCCCTTATGGTAAAATGGGCATAATTTCAGTTGCTTCATTGGGTTGTTATAATAACACACACACATTGTTTAGCATAGTATATAGTAAGCATTCAATAAGTGAAGCTATAAATAATTAACTAAAACTGTAATAAGAATTATTCCAAGAAAGGTCTTGACCAGTTGTCTGTCTTTTCAACCATGTAGCAAAGAAATAAAGGTGGGCTTAATAGATACATAAAAAATGAACCTCTTGCTAAGTGAAATAAATTAGATAGAAAATGATAAGAACCATACAGTTTCACTCATATGTGGAATATAAAACAAAAAAGCAATTAAAAAAACAAACTGATAGACACAGACAACATTATGGTTGTTACCAGATGGGAAGGGAGATGGGAAGAAGATGAAGAGAGTAAAGAGAGTCAAATATATGCTGATGGAGGAAGACTAGACTATGGTTGGGGAGCATACAATGGAGTATACAGATGTATTCTAAAGTTGTATCCCTGAAGGGAGATCCAAGATAGTGGAGGAGTGAGTGGGAGTTATACCAACCACCTCCCAGGACTAATATAGAATTATAACTAAATTGGTGGAGAAATTATCCGGAACAAACAACTGAACAATAGTGATAGAGAAGCCTTATAACCATGGACAGACAGAAGAAACAGCATCAGTACAATGTGACTGGTAAGGAGTACACAAGAAATGCAAGAGGGCTGGCTGGCACCCACAGGTGGCAGCTGAAGTGCTGGAGGGATATTTAAGCAGTTGGTTAGATCCCCCTGAGAAGTAAGGGGTCTAAACCCTAAGCTGGGATCCCCAGCCTAGAGTACCAGAGCTCTAAAAGTACACAGATAACATCCAGCTGTGTAAAGCGGCAGGGTTTCTCTATGCCAGAGATGGACGGCTGGAGACGCAAAGTCATTTAAAGGGTCAATGCATAAATTTTCATTTGCAGCCACTTACCCTGTGCTCTGGCGAAGGCAAGGGGGCATAATGGACTAGAAACCCTTCAGGAGAGACTGGGGATGGAGGTTTTGGGAGAGAACGGAGGGAGTAGCTTCCAGGATCCCTGTGCTCAGCCATCACCCATATGGCAGGAGCCATCGCGCTCAGTCAGTCCACTCCTCTCTGAGTGGCAGCAGCCTGAGGGAAAGTAATAGCCCCGACTCCAGGGGGGATTCTGCCCCACCTATGGGGCTTAAGCTTGACAGCTGAGTGCAGAGTGACTAGATTAACAACTGAGGTAGTCAGCCACAGACGGTGGATCCCTTGTAGTCTCAAACAGGCTGCCTAAGGCCAGACTGGGACACCATCTGACATCACCAAAGGTGGATCCAGAAAGAAAAAATAGTGATAAATACTAGATGCTACCAAGATGAAATCCACAGTGGTCTTCTCCATGATTTGCAATATTTTGTTCCTTCATAGCTTTTTGAAAAAGATTTTATTTCTTTACTTTTAGAGAAAGGGAAAGGGAGGGAGAAAGAGAGAGAGAGAAACATCAGTGTGTGAGAGATACAGTGATCCATTGCCTCTCACATGCATGTGCTCTGACTGGGAATTGAACTGGCAACCTTTCAGTTCACAGACCAGCGCTCAATCCACTGAGCCACACCTTCCAGGGTATCCTGCAAAGCTTTTTAATATTCACTTATTGTCTTTTAAGTTTATGCGTATTAAGTCACTAAATGTTTATTTAAATACATATATTTTGCTCTTCACTTCTCTTGTCCCATTTTATCTTCTTTTTTTCCTCTTATTATTTTTGTTTTAAATTTTGTTTTCTCTGTTGCTACAATTTGTTTCCATTCCACTCTCTTACTATTTCTCCCCCATGTAGCCTCTCAAAACCAATTTTCTTGTCAAAGGTCATCTCACATTCTTTTTCCCGCTCTTAAAATACCCGTGTTCTCTCTCCACCTCTAGCAATTTTTGTTTGTTCGTAGTTGTTGCATTTTTTCAATTTTATCTTTAGATCTTCACTATTTTTGTATTTCAAATCTCAAATTTTACCATTCCCCACTCCTACTCCTTTTTTATCTCAAATTTTAATTTTTTCCTGTCTTAGCCTGTTTTTTTCTTTTTTTCTTTCATCCTGACCTTTTTTTGTTTTTCTTTTTGTCTCAAATTTTAACTTTTCCCTGTCTTAGCCTGGTTTTTGTTTCTCACTCTTAGTATTTCCTCTCCCTCTATCATCTCAAAATCATTTCCCTTTCCTCTAGACATCTCTTAAGCTTTTCCTTCTTTTTCACCTCTTATTCCTATTCCACCTATATTAATTTTAGCTCATTTGTTGTTCATAGTGCTGTGATGGAACCTTTTCTCCAAGTTTGTTCTTATTTTTTATTATCTATTTACTTTTTCTTTCCTCTCTCGCTTTATTTTTTTTTAAATTTCTGTTTAAACTTAAAACTGTATGCTTCCCTTCTCTCACTCCATTCTTCCTTCTTCAGTCCCTATTTTATTTATGATGTAAATTTCACTTTCTCTTCACATTGCTCCAAACCCTATTCTTATTAGTGCTCCTCCCTCTACCCTCTCAAAGTCATTTTTCTTACAGTAGGTGATCTCATGTTTGCTCTTTTTTCTTATAATAGTCTTAATCTCTTTACACCTTGATTAATACTGGTTCATTTGCTATTGATGGTAGGATTCTGTGGGGGAGCTATTTTTGCAGGTATGGGTTTGTTTCCTGGGCTTTGTGTTTTTTTTTTTCTGGCATCATCTGCACAACAGCATACAAGACATGGTGGGTGGAGTGACTCTCAGTCAACCAGATGGAGGGAAGGGCCCATCAAAGAATGATCCAACAACAATCAAAAACCAATTACACCCAGAGAGCCAATATAAATGGCATAAAGGGCATCCCCAGAGCATCAAGTTCAAAAGATCAAGGGCACTGCACCACTGAATCACACAGGTCTCCTACCATAGAAGTTCACACCACATAGACAGGGAGTCAAAGCAGTAGAAGCAAATAAGAAGAGTTTCTCCTAAAATGGGGAGACAAAGAAACAACCCTCAACTGAAAGGAAAGGAGGAATCCCCAGAAAGAGTGCTAAATGAAATAGAGGCAAATAAACTATCAGATATTGAATTTAAAACAATGGCTGTAAGGAAGCTCAATGAGCTCAGTAAGAATGACAAAAAACTACAGGTAAGCTACAAGAAACTTACTGCAAACTACATCAGAATGAAAAAATACAAAGAAATTATCAATAAGAGCCAGGAGTAAATGAAGAATACAATTTCTGAATTGAAGAACACAGTAGGAGGAATCAAAAGCAGGCTAGATGAAGTAGAGGACTGAATCAGTGAGATGGAGGACGAGGTAGAAAAAACTCCCAGAAAGAGCAAGGGGAAAAAAAGACTAAAAAAGAATGAAGATGGGTTGAGGAAACTGCAGGACAAGATGAAATGTAATAATAATAATGTAATGTAATAATAATATCCATATAATAGGGATACCAGAAGGAGAAGAATAGGAGCAAGAAAAAGAAAACCTGTTTGAAAAAGTAATGATGGAAAACTTCCCTAATTTGATGAGAGAAAAAGTTGTGCAAGTCCAGGAAGCACAGAGGGTCCCAATCAAAATGAACCCAAAGAGGCCCACTCTAAGACACATCATAAATAAAATGGCAAAATTCAACGATAGAGAGAATCTTAAAGGCAGCAAAGGAGAAACAAGAAGTAACATACAAGGGAGCCCCAATAAGGCTGGCAGCTGACTTCTCAACAGAATCACTACAATCCAGAAGGGGATAGCCAGAAATATTCCAAGTATTGAAAAATGAAGTCCTGCAACCAAGACTACTCTACCCAGCAAAACTCTCATTTAATATGGAAGGGGAAATAAGGACTTTCCCAGACAAAAGAAGGCTAAAAGAATACATGTCCACCAAACCAGCATTGCAAGATATGCTAAAGGGACTGCTATAAGAAGATGAAGAGAAATGAGTGAGAGAGAGAGAGGAACACAGGTACAAAGGGGAAAAATGGCAATGAATAAGTACCTATCAATAATAACTTTAAATGTAAATTGATTAAATGTTCTAATCAAAAGACACAGGGTAGCTGAATGGATAAGAAAACATGACTAGCTTATATGCTGCCTACAAGAGACCCACCTCAGAACAAAAGACCTGCACAGACTGAAAGTGAAGGGTTGGAAAAAATATTCCAAGCAAATGGACAGGAAAAAAAATGCTGGGGTAGCAATGCTTTTATCAGACAATATAGACTTCAAAACAAAGGCCATAAAAAGAGACCCAGAAGGGCACTTCATAATACTCAAGGGAAGAATCCATCAAGAAGACATAAACATTATAAACATATGTGCACCCAACACAGGAACACCCAAATATAATTTCAACCATTCTCCATATAAGATCCAATATTATCTTTAACAAATATAATCTAGAGCACATTGCTCCCTTGCTTTAAATGTTCCATTCATGCTCAGAATACAATCCAAACTACTAACTATGGTCAACAAAGCCTTACAACACTTTGGCAAGTCTCTGGCCAACCTATATGACCTCATGTCATTTCACTCTTCTCCTAGCTCACTATATTCTAAACATACTGGCCTTCTTTCTTACCCTAAAACAAATCATGCTTTTTCCCACCTTTGGGCATTTGTACTCACTGGTCTCTCTGTTTGAAACGTTCTGCTCAGATATCTTCATATAGCTCCTTTCTGCTCATGATTTTAGGTCTCTGAGTAAATGTTACATTTTCAAAAAGGCCTTCCCTAAACACCTTCTCTAATGTAATCACTTTATCATATCATTGTACTTTATTTCCTTCATGATATAGATCATGATCTGAAATTATCCCATTTTATGTATGTGTTTTATGTGTTTATTGCAGATATCCTCTCACAGTAATGATCACGTCTATCGTTTTACTCCCTTTCCCTAGACTTAGCACATGAATGGTATACAATAAATTTGTTGAGTGAATAAATGTTTTTGCAAATGAATGACTGGATTACACTATGAAAAAGTCATACCTCAAGGATCAGTGTGGAGAAGAAAGTGTGATTAGCTGGAGGGGATGGAAACAGACAGAAGACATTTGGGGAAAGGCATGTGACCTTGGACTAACACATTATCTGAGTTTTCTCATAGGGACATTGTTGCCTAGGCTACTTCTTTTTTTAACACTCTTCTGCCTTGCTGTTTGAGTCTCCTCCTGCCACTATGACCAATTACTTTCTGCCTCCTTATTCTGGCTTCTCTTTCCCCCCTACCTCTTAAATGTGTATTTTTGCCTTAAGTTTTCCTTCCTATCATCATAGCCTTCCTATCAGCATCATCATAGCCTTTACAAGTGCATATACTTGAACTATGAAGATTTCTAAATCTTTCTAGTTCCATAAGCTTTAAATTTCTATTCACAACTACCTACTATGAAACCTACATGACCTGTATTTCACCAGGATCTTAAATTTTGCACACCCCCAAATGAGAACTTTTGACTCAAATCTTACTACCCCACTCATGCTTCTCTATTTGCTCACTTGATTAAAGACACCACATCTAGTGCACAAGCTAGAAACCTCACACATCCTTTTTTCTTGTGTAGCACCTCAACAAAGTCCAGTCATCCCTCTCAAATATCCCTTAAACTCTTCCCTTGCTCACCAGTGTTATTGCTCCCACTCATCAGCAGGGCTCTCATCTTCTTTTGCAAGAGCCTCCTATTCAACCTTCCCTTAAACCTTACTTCTTGGTATTCCTCAACAGAGCATCTATTAGAATTTTGCATGAGACTATTCTTCATTGCTTAAGAATATCCTACATATTGCAGAAAGTTTTAGCATCTCTGACTCTCACCCTCTAAACAACAGTATAACCATCACCATATTCCCAGTCAAGTAACCTCCATACATTTCCAAACACCTTTTAGCGTACTATCTTGAGTTGACAAACATTGAATCAAATCAGTCTATGCAACATTCTCCAGGTAGACACTGTTTCCAAGCTACTGCCTATATGGTTTATACAGCCTAAAATGCCTTCCTCACAGCCATCCCATTTCTTTGCCTGGTGACAGTTTACTTATCCTTAAAAAGTCAATTTGAATGTTTGCTTTCAGGAAAACTTCACTCTACCAGTCAGGCGGAAATTATTATAGCTTCCTGTGTGTTACCATAGCCCTTGGCAGACAGCATCATCATAGCCTTATGAATATTGTTCACATACTTATCTCCCTTTCACACTAAATGTTAGCTGCCTTATTCATCCTCACATCCCTAGCATTCATATCAACAAGTGGAAGAAAACAGATGTTTACTATGCTATAGGGAAAATGTAATTGTAATAGAAAAGGAAAATAAAAGGAAGAAAAAAGAAGGAAAAACAGAAAGACAAGGAGAGAATAAAGAAAAGATACAGGTTGAAGAAAAACAGGATGAAAGAAGAAAAAAGAGAAAGGAAGACAAAAAATAAAGAAAGGGACTGAGACTTCCTAAGATGGCGGCATAGGTGAATGCACCGTACCGCCTCGCACAACCAAACAAGGAAAAAAATCAGAAATCTACACATCCAAAAACAGCCAGATCTGACAGAAAATCATATTGAGAGGAAGTCCGACAACCAAGGAATTAAAGATACATTCATCCAGTCTGGTGAGCCGGGAGGAGCAGCGCGGAGGGAGCGCGCTCAGCGACTCTGCAGCGCGCAGGTGAGCAGACGGCAGGTCCGTGGTTGGAGGGGCGGTCCCCGTGGGGCTGCAGCACACCCAGACGGGGGCCCTGACTGAAGCGCGGTCTGCGCCCGGCTCCTCCGGACCCAGCAGGGCCGAGAGACTGGTGGACAGGGCAGGTCTGCATTCACGTGCAGAGAAACTGGGAAAGAAAGCAGTGCGCAACCCATCCACGCAGATAGAGAGCGCCTGTGGGGGTGGAGTCTGCGGGGGGAGGAACTCCCAGCCTCACAGGAGAGTTCGCTGGGGAGACCCGCGGGAGATTGGAGCTGTGCAGCCCGTCCAGCGACCCGGAGCGACCCCGGTGCCAGCGCTGAGGGGCCCGAATTGTTTGCAGGAGGCGGTGTGGGTGTGGAGAGCAGAGAAGGCGCCATTGTGCGCTCAGGTCCCGCCCCCACAGGCTACGTCACAGCACAACTACCGGGAACTTCCCTGCACAAGGGATCCCCAAGACTCTGCCCCCCTTACAGTAACAGGCTCACTGAGGGAAA
>PVJI01011139.1:19155-57462 GCA_004026765.1 Micronycteris hirsuta
ACCCCAGAGCTAACCGACCAAGAGATAGCCAACCTATCAGATGCACAGTTCAAATCCCTTGTAATAAGGATGCTTTCAGAATTCGACGAAAAATTAACGAACTTGCTTGAACAAATGAGGAGAGATCTGCAGGGAACCAATAGAGATAAGGAAACTGGGACTCAAATCAACGGAGTGGACCAGCAGAAAGAAAAAAACAGCCAACCAGAAAAGAATGAAGCAACAAGAATTCAAAAAATGGAGGAGGGGCTCAGAAACCTCCAAGACATCTGTAAACGTCCCAACATACGGATCATAGGGCTGCCAGAAGGAGAAGAAGAAATCCAAGGAATTGAAAAAATATTTGAACACATAATGATGGAGAATTTCCCGAAGCTGGCGAAGAAAATAGACTTTCGGGAAGTCCAGGAAGCTCAGAGAGTCCCAAAGAAGTTGGACCCAAAGAGGAACACACCAAGACACATCATAATTACATTACCCAAGGTCAAAAATAAGGAAAGGATCCTGGGAGCAGCAAGAGGAAAGGAGACAGTTACCTACAAAGGAATCCCCATAAGACTGTCAGCTGATTTCTCAAAGGAGAACTTGCAGGCAAGAAGGGGCTGCACAGAGGTGTTCCAAGTCATGAAAGGCAAGGACCTACATCCAAGAATACTCTATCCAGCAAAGATTTCATTTAGAATGGAAGGGCAAAGAAAGTGCTTCGCAGATAAGGTCAAGTTCAAGAAGTTCATCACCACCCAGCCTTTATTGTATGAAATGTTGAAGGGAGTTATATGAGGTATGGAGGAATATCAACAGGGAGTGGTAGGGGGAGAGGGTGGGAGTGGGGCACAGAACAAGTAGCATAAATGGGAGGTAGACAACAGACGGGGGGAGGTTAGAATAGTATAGGAAGTGCAGGAGCAGAAGGATTTATGTGTATGACCTATGGACAAAACTAAAGGGAGGGGAAGGGGGGTAAGGGGGTGGGGGGAAAGAAGGGGGGAAGTGGGGCAACTGTAACGGCATAATCAGTAAAATATAGTAAAAAATAAAAAATAAATAAAAAAAGAAAGGGACTGAAAGAGAAGAAAAGACGAAGGATAAAAAAAGAAGGAAAGAAGAAAGTATAGAGAGGAAAAAGAAAGAGCAGTATAAAAAGAAGAGAAGAAAAAACAAAAAGATAAAATAGGAAAAGGGAAAATGAGAGATGAGAGGAAAGGGAGAAAACACATTGCTCTACCCTTTATATTTGCCACTTTTCCTGGCTATTAAAGATTTAATATCAGTAGTTCTGTTGAACAGTTGATGTATATTATGCAGTATGATATTTTAAGTACAACATGTCATTTCTATTCAACGAAATATAGACTTATTAAAATTTAAAGCACAGCAAAAAGAGGATAAAAAATTACCAACAAACCTGCACAACTGAAACACTTTGAACACTTTGCTGAGTTTTTTCTGAGCATTTGTTTCTCTATTTTGTTAAACATAATTGTGAGCCTCCAGCACACAGCATCTTGAATCTCTCCGGAGATGTATTAAGTAATCTGAAAAGCTGCTCAATTACATATGTATACTTAGCAATCCCTATCACTATTCTTTTTTATAGAATCCCAAAGCCATATTCTGATCCTGGCTTTTTAATTAACTGGATACTTTTGCCGTATCTTTGGAGAGCTACTCACAATGGTCTCTCTCAGTCTCAATCAGAGAGCAAGCCCCCAGGGGCAGAATGAAGGACACTTCAGATTGAATATATCATCTAAGAGGAAGAATCAATAGGAGTTGATGGAGAATGGGCAAGAGGAAAATGAAGAAAAAAAGAGCCAACATGTCTAATCTGAACAAAGCATTTTCCCTTTTCAGGTCTGTCTCTTCCTCTCATTAATAAATAAGTGAATTAAGATTAACTTAAAGGGGTTCTACCATTTCCAATATTCTATGACTCGAGAACTCTTCAGAAAACAGAAAGAGTTTGAAAGGTCTGGAAAATGCAATGGTAAGATAAATTTTGACTCTTGCTGGTAAGAAAACTCAGGAATCTTGACAAAGAGTAACTTTCAAGCCTTTACTCTTATAAACCCATTCACACCTTCTCCTCCCCATACCAGATCAGAATGTTTTTAAGCAATCTAAAGGCACCATCCTTGGGTCTCAATGTGGAAAAAAATAATTTCATTCATCCAAAGTAAGAGCAAGCCCTGGGGAAGCACATAGACATGGCTGCAGAGCCTGCCTAATTTTGCAGGAAGGAGACTAAGTCTACAATTTGGCTTTGGGACCAAGGCTAGAGAGAAAGGTCTTTATTCAGAAGTTCTCCACCACCTCACTAAAAGCACTCGTTTCTGTTGTTCCTTTCAGCTCTGTTAACTATTGTTTCTAATTTCCTAAATTCTCTTCCAGACCAAAAAAATATCCAAGGTAGATGGACAAAAATGAGGATCCAGATGTCTGTGGAGACCAGCTTTATGTCAAATGCTTATTAAACCCAGTGCCAGGATGAAATTAATAAATCGCCAAGGAGACTTGTTTTGCTTAGGGATTTTTTTTCAAACATAGATGGAATCAACAGAATTAAAATAAAGTTTATTGGGAAATACATGGAACTGACAGATTTTCCTTACAAACGCTATTGCCATCCACTGCCTAGAAAAAGTATATACCTTAGGAAGTGCAAAGTGAAATTACTGCTGCATTATTAAATGTTAAATATAGATGGAATCTGAAGAAACATTCAAGTCAAATTCCTTAATGAAAGAAAGACAGAGAGAGCCCTGGCTGGTATAGCTCAGTGGATTGAGCGCGGGCTGGGAACCAAAGGGTCCTGGTTCGATTCCCAGTCAGGGCACATGCCTGGGTTGCGGGCCAGGTCCCTGTGAGGGCTATGTGTGAGAGGCAACCACACATTGATGTTTCTCTCCCTCTCTGTCTCCCTCCCTTCCCTCTCTCTAAAAATAAATAAATAAAATCTTAAAAAAAAAAGAAAGAGAGAGAAAGAGATGGAGAGACAGAGGGAGAAGGCAGAGAGGGAGAAAAAGAGGAAAGAAAGGGAAAAGAGGGAGAGGGATGGACAGAGAAAGAAATAAATCTAGCCACAGAGAGAGGAGTGATTAGACCAAAGTTAAACAGCAAGTTACTGAAAGAGCCTGGACTAGAAGTTTCTCTGCTCTGATTCTTAGTCTAAAATGGTTACAGCTAACCCCCACCTAATTCCCAACCTGAATTTGCAGAAATCTTCACAGAATATCAGAGTTGGAAGTGCTTATAGGTATAGTTCATGGACCTCCCCCCACCAAAGCAAGGACTGTATCTATGGAGTCTCTAGGTGAACAAGGAGCTACATGGCCAAGTCCACCCTCTGAATGTATAAAAATTGCCCTTTTTATTGTTGACACTGTTACAGATGTCTCCCAATTCCCCCTTTTGCCCTCCTTCACCCAGTCCCCACCTTTCCCCCTGGCCTTCACCACATTGTTGTCTGTGTCCATCGACCATGTTCTTTGGCTAACATCTCCCAGTGCCCCCTACCACCCTACTGACCCTGGGCAGCACCCCTATTTCTCACATGTTGTTCCAGAAAGAGCTTCCTTAGTATTTCACTCTAATTTGCCTGCAGTCAAGATGATAATCCAAATAACCACAACATGGATTGCATATTGAGGAGGGAAAAGACAACCGTGTTTTGAAAATTTCCTAAGTACCCTCTACAAGAGTCTTCTTTTCTCCTCACCAGACCCCTTCACCCAGCTCCATGCCCAACAAAGCCTCTCAGCATAGGGCCAGCTGCTAAGGTACTTACCGGGGTTGTCAGGCTGCATGATGGCCATGGCAAAGGTGTGAGGAAAGAGCATGGCAGCACTCTTTCTCATGCCCTGAAGCTGCACAGTGTTGCCCTGGAACATGACCCCATGCACATCACTCTCTGTGCCCAGGCCAAGCAGGTGCCAGGCCACTGTGTCACCTTTGCACATGTCCAGCCTGGGCAGGTTAGAGAATAGAAACCCGTTAATAGCTGGAAAACAAAAACACAAGATAGGATAGGGAGATGAAACCAGACTACTCAGGCACTGGCCAGCAACATGGAATCAGCTCTATACTATAAAAAAACTTTAAATTTCTGAGTCATCCACAACTCCTCTGCCCTCTCCCCTAAGCCACTTTAGTTCTACTCGTAAAACCTGCCCCTTTGGGATGAGGGCCCAACCAGCCTCTCCGGCCTCATCTACTGCCCCTCCTCCACCACACTTCACATCCTTGAAAAACTGAACTACTCTTCACTACTAAAACCCCTTCATACACATACAAAAGTACTATCCTCTCTTATTCCCACTCTCTTGAAACTCTTCTCCCTTGGCTTCTGTAGCACCACCTTTTCCTGGTTCTCTTACAACCTCTTTGATTGTTCCTTCATCTTTTTCTCATTCTCCATCCCTCTGTAAAGTGTTGGGGTTCTCCAAATTTCCATATTCTGTTTTCAAACTATGTCCTCTTTTCTTCTATGACACCACTGCTCTGGCTCTAGCCCTCACCATTTCTGGCCTGAACTCTTGCAAAAGCCTCATTCCTGGTAACCCCACTTGTAGTCCATCCTCCAACCTTTTCTCACACACACACATACACAATTATCTTGTGAGCTCTACTTGCTTCTGCATGCCCAAAGACTTATTAGACACTTGTTGACTGCACATTCTTTTCCCTGCACTGCAATATATTGTACTTTCCCTCTGGTCTCTCTCCACAACAAACTGCTATTCATTCATCCATCATGCTCCAACTCAAATGTTACCTCCCCAATGAAACAGAGTTATTATTTTGTCTCTGGTTTCCATAAAACTTGTACTCAACAAAATTCTGCCATATGACTTACCACAGGAGCCAGTGATTTACTTACAGATCTATCTCCCCCACTAGATTGATCTAAGAGGAAGAACATTTTTTCTGTATATGTCTAGCTAAGTACTTAACATGTTACCCAATACTAATCAGGTTTTCCATAAATTCAAACTGGAATGAACCTGGTTTGTAGGATGGTCTTAGTTTCCAGCTCATGTTACTCACTGGTAAGAACCAAGAGATGGAGGCAAAAGACAAAACACTTGTTCCAGATTCCCTCACACCTTCTATACTCTCCTCAAAAATACAAAGAGGCCTGCTTGAAACTGGCCCCTTTTCAATGTTCCCACATCCACTGGAACTAGCTTTAATGAGTGACCCTATTTGGTAATACCCTGAGATGCTGATGAGAACATTGCTAACCTTCTGACTCTGCTTCACCTACCTATAATGTCTGATTGCAAACTTATTCAGCCCTCAAGACTTAGTTCAAGCACTCCCTTCTTCCAGAAATCCTTTAATTACAGTGTTCCTCATTAATGTTCTCCTCTTTTGAACTCTTAAAATGTCACTTAAAATCTGTTCCACACAATTTAGCACTTAATCATAGTATGCTTTAGATTGTTCTATATTGTTTTATGGGTGTTATTAGTTTCATCTCATTGCAAAATGATGGGAGCTCCTTGAAAACTGAGACCATGTTTTTCCATTCATTCACTCATCTGCCCACCTACTCATTGATTGGTAGTTCATTTGTTCATAATAATTTACTGTGTACTAGACAGTGTAGAGGATACAAAATAAGCAACAAACCATACTCACATTTGAGGACATTACACTTTAGCAGAAGTCAAAAACAATGTAATACTTAACTAAAATATTGGGGGGTGTATGAAACTTGCTATTAAAATAGTCTGATAAATATGCAATAGTGTAATAGTTCAGAAGAACGTGTCATCATCCTGGGCTCCAGTGATAAAAATAGTTGGAGTTACCTTTTGAGTACGGCTTTAGAAAATGAAAAAAAGTTCCCCAGCAAAGATGTAAGCATGGGGGTTTCAACTCGAGGGCAAAGCATTGCAAAATCATGAAGCTAGAAATGTACAAAGTACATCCATATAGACAAAAATATTCCCATTTCACTGAAGTATGAGGTTGTAGAGCAAGCACAATGGAAGAAAAGGGAGAAAGATATAAGCCTAGAAAATTGTCATCCCAGCTTACTCTTCTCAGTCTATAGTGGATTCCTTCTGTGGAATCCTCATTTCATAGTACCTTTATCCAGTGCCCCTGATACTGTGTAACACAGGAAACAGCCCAAGAAAGTGCTAAGTATAAGATCTGTTATCAGGTTTAATCCTTCAATGTAGCTCATCTCTTGGGTATAGCTTACCAGTAGAATTAATATTTTCAGAGATGGGTCACAATTAAGTTAAGGTTCAAGCTTACTTATAACCTCTCAATTGTAGCTCAGAACAAAAGCACTCACTCCCCATACCATGCATCCGATTGGAGTCTTGGAAACCCATGACATCCTCTGAGAGTAGTCGGGAATCCAACATAGCAGCTTCTTGATTGGCATTGCTGTACCAGCTCTTGTTTTCATCCAACACAGTAAAAAGAAGAAAGAATTCTTTATCCACCCCTTTCTGTAGACCCAGTGTGGGAGAAGAAAGGGAGAAATGACAACAGTTTCAGCAGTTGTAGACTCAGATGCTCCACACCCAATGATCCTTGATTCTTTCCAATTCCCTGTTCCAGACACAGAGCCAAGCTCATATCTCCTGTCTAGAACTGCAGTTGTTGCTAGGCAGTTTTTCCTCAGGTAACCTCAAATAACAGGTGGATGAAGGAGATGAGGATAAAGTGAAAAGACTAAAAGTGAGGAGTGTACAAAAGGGAGCAGGGAAGAAGCACAAGATGTAAGTTATGGAAAAAAAATAGAGTGTGACAAAAGAGAGCCTATATTCACCTGGGGAAAAGTAGTTAAAGGTAGCTAGGAGATCAGGGGAGGGCTCTGGGGGGCTTTAAAAACAAGAGACAAAATAATTATAATTATTAATATGCTATTAATTATTATTACTACTACTAACATTTACTGAGTTATTACTATGTAACAGACACTGTGATAAGCATTTATATGGATTATTATAATTAATCCTTACAGATACCCAAGATATCTTCTTCCACTGTTAACATTTTACTATAGATGAAGAAAATGAAGAAAAGAGATGTATAGTAACTTGCAATCTAGCGAGATTACACAGATGGAAATGGTTGGGTGTATATAAAAGGCGGCTAGCAAATACTAAAGAAGATTTAGGAATTTGGAGCAAGGACTAAGGGCTACTGAGGCTAAAAAATCATAAAGGATCAATGACTAAGTATGATGTGTTTGTGAGTGAAAGAATAACATGCAAGATACCTTGAAGTCACCAACTATTAAAGTCTAATTCAATAGCTTGGTTATTTTTTTCTATTCTTTCACCTCTAGAATCTAGTTCCATGCTTAACTCCTATTTGGCAACCCAGCCTCATCTTCCTCCCAACAGACTTTCCAACCAGAAACCTTGGCAATACCTGTTTGCTATCAGCACCCAGAGCACCAGCCTTGCACACTAGTAGAGGGCCCACCAGACCAGAATTTGTATCTCTTATGGGATCTACAGCAGAAAAGTACATCCAGGTGAGACAGGCAGGATCCTGAGCACTGGGGCCTGCATGGGGGGGTACGGTCCAGCGATATGTTACTTTCTCAAAGGGCTTGGCCACCAAACCAGGATGGGGTGAGCCTGCAGGGAAAACATGGAACTCATTACTCACATGGGTTAGAATAAAGATCATCAACTCCGAACAGTGGGGTAAAGATCATAAACTACAAAGGCATTTTGGAGTAGCAGCAGGAACAACAGTAACATGAAATATCAAATATTTAAAAGAATCCTAGGTAAGAGTCAAGACACTAGAATTTGGTTCCTAGTTCTGCCAAACCTTGTTATATGAACAGGAAAAATTTAAACTTCCCCAAACTTTTCCAAATTCATAAGACCTAAGGAATAAAAGAATGTTTTATACCTATTTGGAATACTCCTCACTTGAAACATACATTTATCTGCCTTTATATCCCTACCTCTGCTTTAAAATTTCCAGAGTTGGGAGAGTCACTACCTGCCATCATTGCCTATTTCATCTTTGAGTGGTTCAGAAGAAGATATCACCATCCTGGGCTCAGGTGATTAAAAAAAATTATACATGAAGGAGTTAGCATTTGCATATGGCTTTAGAGAATGAAAAAATTTTTTCCTCAGGCTGGAGGCATGGTATTAATTTATCTATTCACTCATTGTTCCTAACTCTTTAAATTTTCAAACATACAAAAAAAATGTACAAGTTAGTATAATAATCACCCTACCACCTGGATGGAGTTGATTGTTAACATTTTGCATTTTTCAATTCATCTACATTTATGTGTATGTTTATCAACACATACATAAACACACAGTTTTGGTTTGTTTGCTTTTGCTAAATCATTTGGAAGTAAAATGCAAGCATCATGACATTTTATTTCTAAATAATCAGTAAGAATCTCCTGTATTACCACAATAACATGACCACACCTAAAATATACCCTAATATCACTAATATCATCTAATATCCAGCCTATAACAAAAAATTTTTAAGTATCTCCAAAATGTCCCTTAAGACTACTCTTTAATAAACAGGATCAGACAAGGTTTGCATGTTGCCCTTGGTGTTGTCTCTTTAATTTTTTTCCCTATGACATTGACTTCTTAAGTGTACTAGACCAGTTGCCTTGTAGGATGTTCTTTCAGTGTAGATTTGTCTGTAACTTTGCCCTTTATGATTTTATTATTTTTGATATTTTGGCTTGGGATTAGCATCTGTTAATATTATTTTTAGAGAAAACAAGAAACTAATTACTCAATAATCTAATTTCATTTCCCTCCCAAAATAGTAATCCAAACCATATGTATGTATTCATTTCATGCATCCAAATGATTTATAATATTCTAAAATAATAAAAAAATTATGTGTACAAACAATAGAGAATAAAGTAAATATATTATGGCAAATCTATGGATGGAGTATTACATAGTCATTAAAAGATTTATAATATCATTATGGGATGGAAAACTGGACAAAATATAATGGTAACTGAAAATATGACACAAAAGTGTACAAACCATATGATCTCAAATCTCTAAATATATAGATTTTTAAAGGAAGAGATAAATATTTATAGGTATATCAAAATAAAATGGTAATTTATCTATGACTGATTTTAGTTATTTTATAATTTTTCACATTTTTAAAATTCATAATACATATTTGTTATTTTTATAATCAGAAAATATTTAAAACATATCTCTTGAGTCCAGCTCTGCCTTGCTATAATATCATACATTTATTCAACAATATCCACACATGCCTATTAATTCTATCTCTTTCTCGCTCCTTCACCCTGTATGTATTTTTCCTCTAGAGCTACCTTCTATTACCTGCAGTCCACATTAGTTGGAGACCCTGCCTGCTCACCATCATTGTACATAGTTCCCTCGTAGTCTTTCTCATAAAAAACCCCATGAGGCTGTATACTGAATGGCTGGGAAGCACGATTGTAGAACATCACCTGGATGGTGTCACCCACCTCAGCCCTGATTACCGGTCCTGTTAAATGGGAAGGAGAAACAATGGAAATGAAAACAGGCATGACAAAAGATGATGGAAACAGAAAAAATGAAGGGAAAGAAAAGGGATGTGAAAAAGAGAACTCCTCTTTTTGCAATAATAATCCCTTCCAAGTATACTGAAATTTATAGCCATAAAAATGCATTAAAATCCATTATCTTATTTTGATCCTCAAATATTCCAAGGTATACAGGGCAGGGGATGTTTTCATTTTATAGATGAGGAAACCGCAGCTCAGAGGTGGAATTGATCTCAAATTCAAATGATTAGGAACACAGACAGGACCTAAAACTAGGGCTTTCTCCCACGCCACTGTCAAGTCCAATTCCATTTCTCCTGCTTTTATTGCCCCAGTTTCCACAGTTGCATTTCCTTGAAGGACCCATCTAAATATCTAAGCTTGCCTCAATTCTAAGTAGATTTCGAGCATATAAAATTATTATATCTTCTATCAGGGCCCTGAACTACCTAGCCTAGCCATGACCACTGGATTTTTCTTCGCTCCTCTACCTACCATCTCTAACCTAGCATAGGTCACTTTTGAGACCAACCAGAAATATAAAGACAACCTGAGGACTTATGTTGACTGTAACTCCAGTTCAGAGCTTCTGACATGGTTTCTACTCAATGTCCACACCTAATGCTTCACCTCTAATCAAGACTGGGGACTAATATGCCACTCATAATAATGGATAAAACAACCAGACAGAAGATGAGTAAATAAATAGGAGACTTAAATAACACAATATGTTCGATCCAACTAGATCTAACATATACAGAACACTGTACCATACAACAACAGAATACATATTCTTCTCAAGTGCACATGGGACAAATGTGCACATGAGGCTTACCTCAATAGATTTTAAAAGATATCATCTAAATTATCTTCTTCAACCACAATAGAATAAAGTTTGAAATCAATAAAAGAATAAAAAATGAGAAATTTATTAATAAAAATTGTGGAAATTAAACAAAACAACTTTTTAAGAACCAATGGATCAAAGAAGAAATCACACAGAAAATTAGAAAATACTTAGAGGCAGACGAAAATGAAAACATAACATACCAAAACATGAGATGCAGTGAAAGTGCTGCTAAGGGGAAATTTTATAGCTATGAAATTGATATTACAAAGAAAGAAAGATCTCAAATCAACAACCTAACTTTACAAGTGAAGAAAACAGGAAAAGAAAAACAAACTAAACCCAAAGCTAATAGAAAGAAGAAAATACATTAATGATAAATGAAATAGAGATTAAGAAAACAATAAAGAAAATCAATAAAACCAAAAGTTGGTTCTTCAAAAAGATTTAAAAAATTGACAAATCTTTTTTTAAAGATTTTATTTATTTATTTTTAGAGAGAGGAGAAGGGAGACAGAAAGAGAGGAAGAGAAACATCAATGTGTGGTTGCTTCTAACATGCCCTCTACTGGGGACCTGGCCTGTAACCCAGGCATGTGCCCTGACTAGGAATCAAACCAGCAACCCTTTGGCTCACAGGCCGGCACTCAATCCACTGAGCCACGCCAGCCAGGGCAAATTGACAAATGTTTAATTAGATGGACTAAGAAAAAAAGGGATAAAACTCAAATTAATAAAATCAGAAATGACAGTGTGAACATTACTACCAATCCTACAGAAAGAAAAGATTATAAGAGAGTACTATGAGCAATTGTATACCAACAAATTGAATAACCCAAATGTAACAGACACATTTCAAAAACATAACTCTTTTGTACAAAACACTCATCTGTTGGTACTCACTTTGGGAGATGCAGGTATAGAGTGTGCCTCTGAGCTGCCCCAGGCTCCAGTTTCTAAGTCCTCCCCAGTTCTCATGGCTCTAGTCAATTAATTTCATAAGTTAAGGATTCCTCACCCAGGATTCCAAGATGCTCATCTTCCTCCAGCTGTACCTTTTCCTGGAATGTTTCATCTTTGAAGGCTTCATATCGGACTTTCCAGTAAGTGCCCCCAATTCGGCTGGAGCACTTCTGGAAGAATTTATCTGGGCCACTGTCATATAAAGAGGCAAATGTCACATGATTTAACTGTGTATCAAATAGGCTCCAATATGACCCTTGGTCTCATCAAGTTATGGATATTTATGATTAGGAAAGACCTCAGAGATCATCCAGTTCAGCTTCCACCCATTGGAGGTGACACCACTAACAAAGAATACGCAGCTTCTGCTTCAGCCTTTCCAAGATTAGGGAACTCATTTTCAGAGAGAGTAATCCCTCTTACTGTTGGATATTTTTAATGATTAAAGTTATTTTTTTATAGTAGGATGAAATCTTCTTGCTTGTAAGTTACAGACATTAGCACCAGTCCTGCTCTTCTGAGTTGTATAGAGTTACATTTGTCCTTAATTATCTTCAAGTACTCAAGATTCTTTCTCTCCTCATTAAGAATATCCTTAATTCCAAAATGAAAACCCACTAACTCAGCAAACCTGGTTAGATATTCCAGAAGTCATGCTGAGGCCCAAGTGCCTACTTTACTATGTTTTTTGCAGATTCATTGCATTATTTTTTTGCTGGAAGAGTAAACATGAAGGGTATCTTAGGATATTCCCCCAAACTCTCATAGTCATCTACCAACTGCCTCTTCTGTGAAAAACCTAGAATCACTGATATGTCAGTAAGCAGGTATAACTTAAGGCCTAGCAACTGAATGGGGAACTAACCTGCTCTATTGAGAAGCAGGAGAATTTAGACATTCCTACAAAATGATGGTTATGGAATGGCCACAAGGTAGGTTGCTTCTCCTTCCTACATTTCTCAGAGTCCCTTTTACACTCCTGCTTAAACGCATCCTTCAGACTATGAAAAAGAAAGGAAGGTACAAAGAGGTAAATAACAGGTAAAATAAAGGAGAGTTGAAAAAAAGCATTTCAACTGATCTGGTCCCACAAGAAAAGGTCTCCTTTTCTGAATATGGCTTGGGATTATAGCAGGAACAATCTCAAACACTGCTAGGACCTTTTGCTGTGGCTATGCCATAACCCTATAAAAAGCTTTGTAGCTCCCCAAAAGCAAGCTGCCCAGGGGGCCAAAAGAATTTAGTTAACAGTTGTGCCATGTAACTCCAGTCAGACAATGATTGTGACCCCCAAGTGAAAGTGAGAGATTTCTCAGAGAGAGTAATAGTGTTTAGGGCTGAAACCAGGAGTAGGGAGAGGAAGCCTACTGCATCTTACCTGCCTGGCTCCCTCAAATCTTTCCCAGTACTCCCGTCATGACCCGTTGGGCCATAGTTCCACTGAATCTCATGGGCCTCAATGAAGTACTGCCGGACTTTTCCTGTTAGTTGGTTCACTGGGGGATGCACAGAGCAAGACTTGACCTCGTAGAGTGCTTGCATGCCATCTGGAGAAAGAACATCACGGCTGGCTCCATTTCAACCAACAGGTCTTCTACCCAGACAACCCACCTTCCTCTTCCTAAAGTCTCGGCCTGCCCCCTTCCACTAGGCTCTTTACCCCTACCTCCAAATGAGCCATCTTTCCTCACTCCTTAAGAACCTGGCTGAAAGAAAGGGAGCCCAGGTGGAAATTAAAGTACCTCTACCTGCTAAACACCACTGATGCACCTACCAGATGTTCATTCCTTTGCAAAAGGCTTACACTGTACAAATATCACAGAGCATGAAGTCTGAATACCTGAGTACAAGTCCAAATTTTATCACTGTCTGTAGGACTTCAGGCAAGTCAATTCCTAGATGTAAAGTTTAACCCTTGTTTTGTAAATGGGGACAATAGGATATACCACACTGGATTGGTGGGAGCATCAAGTTAAAAAAAAAAGAGGAATAAGTAATTTTAAAGAAGGAATCTCCCCAAATAATGAAACATCTCCCATACACGGAGATGAAGCTTCAGGTTTAGGACTGTCTTGAAAATGTACATTCTAAGTAGTATCTCCAAAATGTGAAAAATGTTACATTGAGTTATAGTGGTAATGATGATATTGTCTTATATTTGCTTGGCATCTTATAGAGCTCATTCAGATCATTATTTTATTTGAGTCTCATAAAATCTCAAAGCGATTTAAAATTGTAAAATAGAAATCTGAGATACAAAAAAGGATGAGGAAAAGATATTGATTTTTGTTGTCTAAGTATACAAGCCAGGCCCTGAGTCAGGTGCTTTACATATATTATCTGTTTCAATCCTTATAACCACCCTGTGAAACAGACTTTTTTTGGAAACAGACTTTTAATATCCCCTTTTGCAGTTGAAAAAACTAAGGATCAGAGAGGTTAAATAACTTGCCCAAGATAACACAGCTAGTCAGTGGAGCAGTTGAGACTTAAGCTCCTATCTTTTAACTGCAGACTTGAGTGCTCATTTTCTTCTCATATCCACTAGTTTGGTCTCAACATTCTCCTGGTCTTTAAAGGCTCAAAATCATATTATCTTTCTAAAACCTTATTATAACTTTATGAGGTAGAAATCATTTCCTCTGTTGAGGAAACAGAGGCCCAGAGAAGTGGTATGACTTACCAAAGCTAACTAAGCAACTGGTGGAACAGGCTTATCTGGCTCTAAGCCCCTGCTTGTTCTACTATTGTGCTGCATTCCTAACCTCTGTCTGGATTCATACTCACCCAAGCACCTTTGGGACCAAGGGCAGATCCTGGATAATGGAGCATGGGTAACAGGCCCCTGCTGTGGAAAACCTATCACCCCAGACTCATGATCTACCAGTCTATAACTCCTTGCCTACTCAAATCCATTTTCACATACTTACATATCAGTTTCCTGACATCCATCTAATTTACCATATAATAAATAATTCTAGAAAGTGACAGATGAAGAGGATCTTAGAGACTATTTAGACCAAATCTCCCATTTTTTAAATGTGGCAGATGAGTCCTAGAAATGGAAAGGGACTTTTCCAAAGTTATTACAGTGAGTTTTTCATGGAGCTGAGATAACTGAAACCATCCCATTACTTATCTAGTGCTCTTTCCATTGCCTCATATGTTCCTCCTCTCCTTTGATGCTTTTCAATGCACTGTGCCTTTACTTTAACCATTCTCCCTATGAAAATCATCTTCTACCCATATTTCTGTTGGGTCCCAACTAGAGTGTCAGCACTTGTCCACAGTACTCCATTATCTCCTGCAGAGAACTTATACTTTTTAAATTAATCTCTCCTTTACTCCTTGTTCAATAAGCTGCAAATAACTTCAGGTCTTAATTCCTTAGGACTCTGAGCAAATTATATATACCAGCTTAAAAGTCCCCTTATTAATCATCAGCCCCTATACCATATTATGTTACAGATGAAGATGAAACCCAGAGAGATGTGGCTGATGTCACCCTTCAAGTTAGTGGCTGAGCCAGGAAAGAATGTGTGTACCCAGAATACTAGTCTAGTTTTTCATCCCTTTTTCCTCACTGTCTCACCTGAAAGACCTATCCAGAATCCCAGGTTCCTGGTGACCATATTGCTACCACCCTCCCATACCTCAAGAGTCAGAGGTATTGGATCTCACCTCGCAAGTGACTATTCACTTGACAGCTAATTAACCAGGTGCCAAGTTTCTGGGGCACCATCTCAGCAGTCACAAAGGTGGCTGGAAAGATGTGAGCCACATCAGTGCGGTGGCCCCGGATGGTCAGCATCTGTCCGTGGAAGAAAGCTGTGTGGACATCTACTTCATTGCCCATGCCAAACAAGTGCCAGGCCACGCGCTTCTGTGCACACATGTTCAGCTCTGGTAAGTTCCCAAATACAAAGCCATTGATTGCTGAAAAAGGAAATCCAAAGAAATGATCAGAACTAGGCAAGGACAGCCCAATGGGAAAAACCTTACTATCTGACAATAACAATGAGTAACATTTACATGAGGTTTTAAAGAGCATACTGTGCTGACAATATCCATTATATCATTTAAATCTCACAGACAATCTTAGGACATAGGCAGATATCAATGGTCCTTTGCAAAAAGTGAGAAAATCAAGGCTTAGAGAGATAAAGTTACTCTCTCCCAAGGCCACAGAGCTATTAACTGGTAGAGCCAAGATTCCAACCCAGCAATGTGAGGGAGCTTTTTAAGGAATGTGGTTTATTTTATAAGTGATTCTTTCCTTCCAGGCCAATTCCCTTCTAAAATTTCAATAGGACAATTGTCAAATTAGCTGACTAATTACCATGATTATTATATGCAATTGGTATAAAATCCAAAAGACATTTGAGCTGTCCAAGTCATCCCTTACATCTTCCCTCTGAGTTTTTACTTCCCCTTGGGACAGTCTGGTTTTGAGCCTACCTTTGTCACCAAAGGTAAATAAGTCACTCCCCTAATTAAACAAAAGTTAAAGTAACTTGTTTCTTTTCCTAAAAATCACTTCTCTGCTGATACCCCAGGGCTTTTGTGCCTTTACTTAGTTTTAAATTTAATTAACATGATGGATTCCCTCATAGGCAACTGTTTTTCTTCAAAAAGTGAGTAATTCTTCCAGCTTGCATCCTTTTAAGAACAAAGAAGTGTTTATTGATTATATCAGTGGACAACCCTCACGGAAGTGACTGAGCATATGGAATCAACACCCTGGGATATTCCACACTGAGGAGGCAGGGTACCTAATGACAAGAGCACTGTATGCAGTCAGACAGATTAGGATTGGATTTTAGCTGTGCCATTTATCTGCTATGTAATTCTGTTTCCCCATAGGTAAAAACAAGGTAAAACTACCTGCTACTCCTGGTCCTTGTAAGGATTAAAAAGGACCAATATGTGAAAGCACCCACCAAATGCTAGGCCCAGTAGAGACCCTTCATCTGTGTTTACTGTCACAGTGTGGCCACTGCATCCCAGCTCACCATGCATTCTATTACTCTCTTGAAAGGCCTCATCTTCTTTGTCCACTGAGGCAGGGTCTGAGCAGTAAGTGGCAATATTCTCATCAATATGCCAGCTAAGATTCTCATCTACCACACTGAAGAGCAGGAAGAAATAACTGTCCACGTCTTGCCGCCGAGGAGGGGAGTTCCCATTCAGGGTTCCTAGTACAAGGAAGAAAGATGCCCTTAAGAACCTCCTATCCTTAGCAACAGTAAACTGCAAGGGGTATTCATAAGAAATAAATAGGAAGAGAGGTAGCCTAATGAACAAACTGAACTAACAAGGAAAGTGGGTGCAGAGTCATAGATGGAGAGTAGGACAGCTATTGGGGGAGGGTTAGGGGATGGAGGGATTGAGCAAAAAGAAAAAAGGACTCATGGACACAGACAACAGGGTGGTGATTGCTGGGGGAGGGGGATGTAAGGAGGTTAAATGGTAATAGAAAAAATACAGTAAAAATGTTTTTAGCCTGGCTGGTGTAGCTCAGTGGATTGAGCGCGGGCTGGGAACCAAGCGGTCCCGGTTCGATTCCCAGTTGGGGCACATGCCTGGGTTGCAGGCCGGGTCCCTAGTGAGGGCCATGTGAGAGGCAACCACACATTGCTGTTTCTCTCCCTCTCTTTCTCCCTCCCTTCCCCTCTCTCTAAAAATAAATAAATAAAATCTTTAAAAAAATGTTTTTAAAACAGTTTGTCAGCAACAGAAAAGCAGATGGAAACTTCCCCAACCAGGGCCTTAAACTGACCATACTCTTGCAACATCTGGGTCTTCAGGCCTTACTATACCTTAAACATAGACTGTTCTCAACCATGTCCACAATCTTCCCCAAATCCTGATGACTACACTTTCAATCCTATCCAAACTTAAACTCTTACCATATAATTTACTTTCATGTGACCTGACTCCCATCATTACTAATTCAAAATTTTAAGTGATTAGAAAAAAAGTTTTAAAAGTAGAAAAGGGTTTTTTGTTAGGAAAATAAGGTAATATAATAGAAAAAGAATAGTGAAAAGGTCCTGGACAGTGTGACTCAGTTGGCTGAGCATCATCCCCACAAACCAAAAGGTCAAAGGTTCAATTCCTGGTCAGGGCACTTACCCAGATTGCAGGTTCTGTCCCAGTTAGGGCACATACAAGAGGCAACCAATTGATGTTTCTCTCTCACATCGATGTTTTTCTCCCTCTCTCTTTCCCTCCCTTCCCATATCTTTAAAATCAATAAGCATGTTCTCGGGTGAGGATTTAAAAAAAATAGTGAAAAGGGAGTCTGGCATTGTTTATTCCTGCTGATAAACAACGGTTCCAAATTAACACTCCTCAGGTTGCTGTTTAACATGTAGGCAGTTCAACTGTATCACTGCTTCCCATAGATATTCCAAACTGCATCTCATAGCTCACCCTTGGAGCCTGTACCTCTTTTACAGGTGATAAGGGGTCCAATGAGGCCAGTTGCAATATCTCGTGGAGCATCTACATGAGAATGGTAGATCCAGGTGAGGCATGCTGGATCAGCATCAGTGGGTGCATGGCTTTCTGGAATTGTCCAATTGTAGATATGGTAGCCTCCCGGGGGAACAGAGTCATCAGCTTTCAGCTTACCAGAGGAGCCATCTGGGTAGAGGGAGCCTAGAAAATGAAATTACACATGCTCAGTCCCAGGAACCCTTGCAGATAAAGAAGTAAAGAGAAGGCTGCATGAGAGGGACCCTTGCAGATAAAGAAGTGAAGGCTGGACACGTAGGTCCACTCTTGTGGAAAGGGTAAAGTTCTAAGGTCCAGCACAGTGTTCCTCACAACCTGAGGAGGGCACACATTCAGGTAATATCTAGCTAAAGAACCCCATCAACAATGGGTGGAGAGGTGGCAGCCATTGGGGAAGGAGCTGTGGCCACAAAAACTTCTACTAGTAGTAACCTAGTGCAAATCCAGTGGCATGGAGGCACAGGAAAAAACAGAATTCCCTTTCTGCAAGTACTGGCTTTGGAAAACAATCACAGAATTGCATTTTAAAGGCAACTTAATGATCAGCTGGTCCACTTTCCCATTTTAAGAAGGAGAAACTGAGGAAAAGTAACTTGCCAGAAGTCATACAGAGAGAACTGGTGGCCAAGTCAGGACCTTCTGATTTCCCTCTCTATTCCCCTCAATCACTGTGGTATCTGTATTATAGGTCACTGGCCTGGGATAGTGAGAGATACAGATGAGTAAACTGAACTCCCTCTTAAAAAGAAAAATCAGACCTTTTGGAAGACTCTGACCCTAGAATAATGCTCCCTAATCCTCAAAGCATACTCTTCTCTTTTCAAAGCACAAATATTTTATGGAAATACCATTTAAGTAATTCTTTATGATAAAAGGCAGATTTGTATTTTTATTTTTCAATCACAATTGACATTCAACGTTATATTAATTTCAGGTTTACAGCATAGTGGTTAGACATTGATATAACTTACAGAGTGATCCCCCCTGATATTTCCAGTAGCCACCTGACACCATACATAGTTATTACAATATTGTTGACTATATTCCCTATGCTGTACTTAACATACTCATGACTACTTTGTAACTACCCATCTGTACTTCTTAATCGCTTAACAGTTTTCATTCAGTCACCCAACCCCCTTCTCTATGGCAACCATCAGTGAGTGAGTTCTCTGTATCTATGAGCCCTTCTATGAGCCCTTTGTATCTATTTACCTTCTGAGTCCTTCTCATAGAAAACACCATGGGGGTGGATGGTATAGGGACGAGTAGCAAAATTCTTCAGATGGATAAGGATGACATCTCCCACCTCAGCCTGCAACACTGGCCCCAGGAAGCCCAACCAGGCAGACTGGGCCATTTCATGCATGTATGAGCCATCACTGTATTCTTTGTATATGGTCTTCTTGTAGCTGCTCCCTATCCGGTTCTTGTCAGACTTTAGGAAGCTGGAAGCTACTCTGGGAAGAAAGAAAGAGAGTCACAACTTTGCCACAATCTTCAAATCTTTGGAAGGTTATTTTCCAGAGGAGGCTGACCAAAAAATGTCTATCTTTGTTTAGGGCAGAACAAGAGGAAATGGGACATACTGATCAAAACACAAAAGCTTTAAGTTAGAGTCTAATTGTTTGATAATGGGAAATATTAAGTAAAAGCATACGAAATTGGTGATAATTGACCACTTTTAGCCCACAAGTCTACAAAAAAAGGCAATTTCACATGGTTCAACTTAATGTATAGTAATGGGGAAACAACCAACTAAGGACTTGTTCCTTTTAAGTGACCAACTCCTTAGCCATGTTGCCTGACTTAGTATCACCCTGCTATCTGTGGGAGGTTTTATAGCAAAATGGTTAAGGTCTCAAGGTTTAAAGCCAGGATAATTCAATTAAATGCTGATATTACCACTTCCAAATCTGTGGGACTTTGAGCAATTTATGTAACTTCTCTGTGCACAATTTCCCAATCTGTAAAATGGAGATAATCACAATACCAAACTCAGACAGGTGTTGCTGGTGATAAAATAATTAAAATACATAAAGAGCTTAGGACAGTGCCTTGAAAATAGTAAAAGCTTGATAAATGTTAACTATTACTTCACAATATTGGGGATGGGGGATAACAAGTTATCCCTCAAGGACAATTTTAAAACAAAGACTCTGTGTCTTCAAAACTAGATGGATAGAAAAATGATTTGTCCAAAAAAAGAGCTGTTTTTCTTACTCCAATTCTTGCTAGAGAGCTCTGAGATGTTACAATGAACTTTGGAAAACTGAGGATTTGAAGAAACAAAGTGATCAATGACCAGAAAAGATTCTTTAATACATTCATTCACTTTTTAAAAAGATATATTTTTGAAGCATCTACAAGGCTCTAAAATCAAGAAAGGTTAATCGCATCATCAGTCTGATCTTTGTTTCTCTGAGCTTGTTTTTTGTTTCATTTTGTTTGTTCATATGTTTTCATTTTTTAAAAATTCCAAATATAAATGAAATCATGCAATATTTGTTTTTGTCTAACTCATTTCACTTAGCATAATACCCTCTAGTCAACTAATATAATATTGTATGCCAATTATACTTTAATTTGAAAAAGTAGCATTCCCTTGATATCTCCCCTAGATTTTTTCGTCAAATAACTTAGGACAAAAATAAAGAAAAAGACAACAACAACAAAAAAGATTAATCCTGTGGGGTCTGTGAGAGGTAAAATGGTGAGAGGAGTACCAATTTTGCATCCACATTACCCAGGTTCAAATCCTAGCTCTTACATTTATTAGCTGTAGGACTTGAGTTATCTGATGACCCTGACCCTCAACTTTCTCACCTAAAAGATGAGGATATTCAGACTAACATCCCAGAGCTTTCGTAAGAATTAGGCGGGACTAAATATGTAAATGTCTAGTATGGTGCCTGTCACAAGCAGAGTATTACACAAGTGATACCTATTACTGTTCTTTCTTTGATTCTAAGACTTTATTTTTATTCATTTTTACATATCTGAAATTAGTATAGTTCACCGCATGCATCTTACAAACATTGTATATATTTTATGTTTCTTTCTTTCTTTTTTAAAGCTAAAGAACTGTTTTTAAAACAGCATTGTGCATATCACTTAACACCAAAGGAATATGAAATTACCATTAGGACCTTAAAAATGCTGAGGCATCTCAGTGTGGAAAAGCAGACTCTACATGGAATTCTGGCTCTTGAGTCAACTAGCCTCATTCTCAGCAAACATGCCCCTAAGTGTATTCTCCAGAGAGATCAGCAACTGACTGCTAACACACCCTGGGAAAAGGTCTTCAAGAGGCTACCTCCTGACCTCAAGGATGCCCCCCAACTCTAGCTCTAATTGCACAAGAGATTAAACCTACGTGTCACTTTCCAGTGGCTGGTTCGTGATGACATTCCTTCCCTTGGGAGCATAGTTCCACTGCATGTCCTGAATCCCCAGGTAGTAGACTCGAGTAGCCCCATGAGTCAGTTGGAGCCACGAGGGTTGTATGAACAGCAGAGCCCAGAGGAGATGGCCTGGCTCCATGGCCCACATTACTCTGGGAAGCAGGCAAATGAATAGCTCCTGGTATGCAAGAAAGAGAACAAAGGGGCTTCTCATGAGTCTGGAAATTAAAGAGACAAGAGCCAGATGGAATGACTGAGAAAACAGGAATGAATTACCTCAAAATCTATACCTTACTTTATTACTTTCAGTTCAACAAGTATTTAATGATCTGTACACATTGAACTTTGGAGGGCAAAGTTAAACAGTCACTTATACTGATAATTATGCATTGCTTCCTTCAAAAGAGAAATCTGGATCTAGTTCCTTTACCTTGGCTCAAGAATCAGGAAACAAGCACCAGAAGCCTGATTGGGTCCCTGACTCACTTAGTATCTGAATCAAGTCACTAATTCTCCCTGTGACTCTGTTTTCATTGTTGCCACCTTCCATCCCCTAAGATATGTGTTTAAAAGCAAATGAGAATTCACCAAAAGACATTTACTAGAATGTTAATAGACCCAAAATGGAAACAGCCAAAATGTCCATGAGCACTAGAATGGATGACTAACTTGTGTTTTATTTACACAATAGACTTTTATATTACAATGATAATAAACAAACTACAATTATACATGAAAATATAGATGCTTCTCCTGAACAAAATATTGCAGAAATAAATCAGATGCAAAACAATACATACTTTATTATTTCATTTATGTAAACAAAATCAGGCACAAATAATCTATGCTTCAGAAGCCAAGATAGTGTTTATCCTTGAGGTAGGGATCAGTCACTGGGAAGGGAAGAGGAAAAATGCTTCTAGATAATGTTCTGCTTCTTGATCTACATACTGGTAACATGAGTGTGTTCAGTTTGTTAGAATATATTGAGCTATTGCCTGGCTGGTGTAGCTCAGTGGATTGAGCACGGGCTGGGAACCAGACGGTCCCAGTTCGATTCCCGGTCAAGGGCACATGCATGGGTTGCGGGCCAGGTCCCCTGTGAGGGCCATGTGAGAGGCAACCATACATTGCTGTTTCTCTCCCTCTCTGTCTCCCTCCCTTCTCCTCTCTCTAAAAAGTAAATTAAAAAAAATTTTAAAAAAAGAATATATTGAGCTATAAACTTAGCATTTGTATGTTTTTCTGCATGTGAATAGCAAAAAGTAAAACATGAAACAAAGCAAGTGAGAATGTGTCGTGGAAATAATAACTTATAAGAAATGTTCTCTGCTGGTTCTCTGCTATGCACAAACTCATTTCATGAGTCCAATCCTGAGTCAGAGTCAGAACTAATTCTCTAGTGTCTCATTTCAGTACATCAGCCAGGAGGTTAGACTTCTTGGTACTGGGATGAAGCACTCAGTCATACAATAAGCAGCTACAGTCAGACTTAGAAATACAGACAACATAATATAAACATACATATACATACACTTGCATACACATAGGCACATGAAATCTTACCTAAAAGAAGATCTGTACACACTTGCATCCACATATAGAACCACATTGTCACACAGAACCTTTGTCACTTTCAGAATAACAATAATAATAAAATCAATGTTTGTCATGTGTACATAGCAAGCCAGACAGTTTTTTAAAGTGTTTTACATAGATTAAATCATTTAATCCTCACAACAACACTATGGAGAAGATGCCATTATAACCCCCATATTACAGAAAGAAAAACTGCAGAACAGAAATGTAAAGTAATTTGCCCAGAGTCACCTAGTTAACAGCTGGTAGAGTTGGGCTGTGAGTCCAGGAAGTATGGTTCCAGTGTCTATGTTCTTAATCACCATGCCATACTACCTTCCAGAAAACATACTTGCACACTCATATGAGTGTATACAAAGAACACATATATATCCATAATTATAACCATATCTAGGAAAACCCTATATACTATGAAACATGCAATCATATATAGTTTTGGTCACTTCTAGAAACACACATATACTCATACATATAGGCAAAAATATATCTAATCAATATAATTCATAATGATAATAATTACCATTTATTGAGAGATTACAACAATACTAAGTATCATGTTCAATAATTTATATAAATTATTTAACTAAATCCTCATCCTAAGCACATGAGATAGGGACAATTAATAAAAAATAAAAAATCAAAGGTATGCACAGACTTACATATGGATAGGAAGTCCCCAGATATTTACCTTGGCTAGGCCTAGATATTGACCCTGATTAATGAACAGACCTATAGACTTCCCTACAAAATCTCAGGCCCCTCTACACACAGCAGTAGTGCAAGTGTTGATCTCCAATCTTCATATGACATTTGGCAGAAAGCCCTTGATAGAGAGGAGAACATGTTCTTAGGTTTCTCTTTCCAAAACCTGGATCCCCCACTGACCACTTGTGTAGACTTGGGTAATATTTAATTACTCTGAATCTGTTTTCTTACCTATAAAGTATATATAACAATATCAGTTTTGAAGAAATAAATTAGAAAACTTACACAAAAGGGTCAGAATATAATTAATGCTTAGAACAAAATAGACAGTAACTGCTGGTATCTTTCTTCATCCTTCTCCCTCCTGGCTACTGTCTCCCCCATATCCTATATTCTATATTTCTACTGTAAGCGCTAATTTAAATCTTACCTGTCCCGGAAGGTCCCCTCTAGCCTTTTCACACCACTGTCTTCTTAAAGGACTACTTACTCCCTATACCACCCAATTTCATTAAGTCAAACTTTGTATTGTTACCTCTCACCTATGAGCTGCCTCATGAACCATGTTTATTTTCCAGATTGGACTATAAACTCCTTGAGGGTGAATGTCATGTCTTAGAAGTCTTTGTACATCTATTGCCAGACACAATGATATAAGGCCCTATAGGTGTGATATGAACAGCTACTACTAAAGTGACATAAACATATATTTTCCCACCAGTTGGTTCTAATTCAAGTTTGCCACTGGCATACAGGGTGACTTTAAAAAAGTTACTCTACCTTAGTGAGCCTCAGTTTCCCATATATAAAATAATAGAGCTAGACTATATAGTTCTTACCTTTTTGGTATCATAGATGTTTGAGAACATAATGAAATGCAAAAAGATAGAACTACAAATGTTTTATATAGAGTTCTCAAAGAGACTTTCTAGTTCTCATACTTTGTCAGTATTCCCATTCACCAATGAAACTCAGGTACATTCACATGCACCTACATGTAGTACCACATATGGTCAAACAAATTGCCATACCTTAGAACCTTCAATATGGAGGAAGTGTCCTTGGTTCTATGGAAGACTAAATGCAACGTGGACCTCCTTCAAGCTTTTTTTTTTCAGGAAGTTGCCGGCAAGGCTGTTGTAACTCAAACTCATTTATCTAGGGAGAAAACTGTCCCAGGTAAGACTTTCACAATTGTAGAAGCACATAGTAACCCTGAAAATATTCCCAGAAGAGAATGGTGCAGATCTTCAGCATACAATGAATAAGCACTCAAAGGTGACTAATGACCAAAAGAGCTAGACAATAAAACCTGGGGGAAAACAGTGCTAGCTAGTGTTTGCCTATCATGTTCCACTTTACAGTATGTTTTTCATATCTGCCTTCTCACTTAATTATCAAAGTCTTGTGAGATAAGGATTGTCTTCCCCATTTTGCATCTAGAGTGTAGCCTTTGGAATTAGACTACCTAAACTAATCCTGACTCAACTTTTCCTAGCTGCATGACTTGATAAATTGCATAACTTCTATAGCCATTGAGTTTTATCTTTGAAATGAAATTAATACTTAGTTACACTTCAAGTAGTGTGAGGATTAAACGAATTAATATCTGTAAGTGCATAGAAGACAAATCTGTGGTCAAGTGTACAAGTGATAAAAAAGTATTAGTGGGTATTATTAATATAGGTGAGGAAATAGCTTTAGAAATAAAGCTTACCAGGATCTTAGAACTTTAATATTTTATGTATAGCTACAACACATACATACTCAAAAGTTCCTATATTACAGTAGCATATACAAAGCATACAGGTACAGGCATATGGCTGAGATTTGTCTCTTGGTGATATATGAAAAGAACCAGAAATTTTGAGTTAAACAAACTTAAGTTTGAGTACTGTTTTCAGTTTTGTTTTAAAGGACTAGAATTGGAGACTTAGTAGGCATCTGATAAATATTAGCAATTTTCTTTCTTTATAATCACTGACTTTTTTTTCTTCCAAAGCTGCGTTTGTTGTCGCAATTGTTGTCATTTTTTTAATTTGATTTTTTCATAAACTATTAAAACATAAAAAAGAGCCCTGGCCAGGTTGCTCAGTTGTATGGAGCATCATCCCATTCATCAAAAGGCTGTGGGTTCAATTCCTGGTCAGGGAACATACCTACATTGAGGGTTTGATCCCTGGTTGTGAGGCAACTGATCAATGTTTCTCTCTCATCTCTATGCCTCTCCCTCTTCCTCCCTCTCTCTCAAAGAAAAAATCAATAGTAACATATCCTTGGGTGAGGATTAATTTTTTTTAATTATATAGGTTTCAGGTGTACAATTCTCTAAAATCAATAAAAACATATCCTCAGGTAAGAATTTTTAAAAAAAGAGAAAACCCATAAAATTTTTTAAAAATCATTTACATATTTCATGATAAAATTGAAAGACTTTAAATCCTAGAAAAATAGATTCTAGTTCTGAACTCATCATTTATTAGTTGTACAACATTGAGTAAGTCTTCTAATTTCCTGAACCTTAGTTTTGTCATCTTGTAAATGAAGATAATCTCTGGTTTTGGTTCCTCATTAGTTTACTAAGAAGATCAAATGAGATGAAGGTTGTGAAAGCCCTGTGTAAACTTCACTTGGGTAGGGGTACTTTCTCTCAGCTGAACCCACAGGAGGAAGTCTTAGAGAAAGGCCAGACTGAGGAAAAAAATAAAAGGGAAACATAAAATGACAAATGAAATAGGTAACATGAGCCAGAATCCTGGGACAAAGTAAAAAGAGAGAGGGCAGAGAGAGAAAGAGAGAGAGAGAGAATGAATTTCTGCTCTACTTGGAATTAGACATAGTACAGTTAATATACACAGAGACCAGTCTGGCGTGAAAGTCAGCCAACGATAAATCAGGCCTTCCACACCTTTACCCTACCTTCCTGTAATCCCAATATCACCTCGTCTTGGTTACCATGACCCATAACAATTTGCGTCACTGTTGTTTTCCCTCTAATTTGCAAGTTGTTCCTTTAATGTGATAATGCTCTTTTCTCTCTCTCTCTCTCTCTCTCAATCTCTTTTTCTCAGTTGTGTTGGACAGGCTCATACTAAACAAAGGCTCACTCAAATGAACACAGGAATGATGAGCTATATTTTGGGTCCTGTCTCCAATCTCAACAAAATAAAAGCCTCCATCCATTTTGATCCTCTTTCTTAATGCTTTTTGGCTCTTTCTTCACCCTGTGTCTCAAAATACATTCCAAATGGGGATTTTCTCACCTTCCTTGGCTATAGGCTTTTCTTTACTAGGAGAGAAACTAGAATGTTAAAATCTACACAGGGTTCTGGATACTACAAGTAAAATTTATATTGCTATTTAATCAGTACCACTGTACCCTACAATGTCAGAGGTGATGAAATTGAGACTTAGTGAGGAAGGGATTTACCTAAAATCCTGATGCTGGAACCTAAGAATCTTGACTCCCCAGCCTGGTAATCATGTTCAGCATATCATTGCCATACCATTCCTTAGAAAATATTATTTCACTACATATTTTCCCCTTGTACTAATGAAGCTGCTTTATCCGCACACACTCCAGTTTTGACATCATAGAAAGCATACTAATTTGAAATCAGAAGATCTGAATTCAAATCCTATCTCTTGCCTGTAATAGCTATGCGGCCTCTTAACAATCACTTTCACCTATTTGAGCCTCACTTTTTTTCATCAAAAAAATGGGGGTGATATTTATCTCACAGGATTTTTTTGCAGCTCAAAAAATGGATATTTGTGACCCAAGCAAAAATCTTGAATGGAATAGATGTTCAGTAAAAAAATTGAATGCATCATAGATTCATATATCCATGAAGACCTTAAGAAACTATCTTTTTCAACCTCTTAATGTGACATATAGAAAACTGAGACCAGATGAGTGAAGGGATTTACTCAAAGTCAAGTAGCCAGTTACTGGCAAAGCCAGAATTTGAATACATGTTTGCTATAATATTTCTGGTCTTTAGACACTGTGACAAATAATTTAGATTTTAAGCTGATAACTTAGTTCACCCATCCTTTATTTGTCTATTGTATGCCAATTTGGATCTCAAAACATAAAACCAGGTAGTTATTTTTAAGTGTTTGAACTTCTCACTTATGTAGTTCTCAGATCCATCACATCAACAAACCTTTCAACCTGTGAAATGGAAAATCAGCATACTTTCAACAGAAAAAGTAACTACTCTCTACAACTCCAGAATTGTCCCTAAAGCAGTCAAGCAAGTGTGGTCCTGGCCATTTTGGAGAGAGGAACAAAAGAAGCCTATTGTTCGCTTTAACTTCCCTGAGCACCCAGCCAAGATTCCTTTAACTTTTTAGCAACTTAGTTTCTCTCCAGTGGCCCAGGACTCCCCTAAACCCAAATGAATAAAAGTTTTTACAAAGAAAAGAAGGTAAGGTAGGGTTTGGAAAGAGAGAAAAGAGCTTACCTTTGCTAGAGAAAACCCTTCTATATTCATGTCAGCATTCTAGTGATGCTGAACTGCAGACCCCAGCGTGAGTCTGCCAGCCCTGCTCAGTTAGTATCCTGGGTTACAGGGCCTTTCTCATAAATTAAGTCCAAGACTCCAATCTGGCGATTGTTACTGGGATAGGGTGAATGGAGGAGGGGGTAGTGCTGGGTGCTCTCCTTTCCAGAAACTAATCTACTGGAATGTCTTGTTCCGGTCTGGTTTGGTACAAAACCCGGGACGGTTCTTTGACCATATCCGGGTGTTTTCCAAATCCCGGTTAGGATCTCAGGAGGAATTACAAGGGGGTGGGCTGCATTTCTGTTATTGCAGCTTGCTAGTTGGCCTTTGCTGAGAGGGGGAGGAGAATGCATTGTCAGTGTGGCCAGTCAAAGCTCACAGAGGGATTCCAATAGCCCCATTCGTGAAATGGGGTCCTTCATAAGTATTACTAGATTTGGGAAGAGCACCCCCCATACCAATTTTTTCCCTTCTTGCTATGAAGCAGTTATCAGCCCTGTCTGTTATCCTGAGACCATGGTTGTTTGGTAATACAGGAAAATAAAACTGGTAATACAACAAACAACTTTCTACATGCCAGGCCCTATGTTAACCACTATACATGCATTCTATCATTGAAGCATCCTGACATCCTGTGAAATGAACACTAATTCTCCTTATTTTACAAGCAAAGAAAACCAGGCTCTAAGAGAGAAGGTAACTTGCTCAATGTCACACAATTATCAGGTAAAAGAGGGAATTTTACTGGGTCTGTCTAGACTCTTAACCACCACACTACCATATTGTGTTGTTTAGGGGAGAAACAGAGAGCCCTTTTGAGACGAGGGAAGTGACTTCACAATTATTGAGTGCCTACCGCCCACCACTCACTGCTAGATATTTTTTAAATGTATGTTACCTCTGCTTCTGCCATTTCTAGCAGCTCCTAGTGTGAAATCTGAGGGCTGTATTATCTCCATAGAGGAGACTGGATACAACTAGAAGATAACCTGGATTAATATGTCAGCATCTTAAAAGCAAAGAAGATCCAGAAGAATTGGAAATATTACATTTTAAAAAAGTAAACTGAAAAAAGGGGCCCTAAAATTTCTGAGTGCACCTGAAATCTGGATTTGTTTAAAACCAAAGGCCATCCTTATTTCTTCTGGAAAGAGAAGGTAGTGAAAAAAAATCACTGGCCTGAGACAAGTGACCTAGGTTCAAGTGCTGGCTTGCTCTGGCAGTAATCAGGTATATAAGCTTGACCCAGGCTCCTCTCTTCTCTGGGCCTCGGTGATTTTATTCCTATGAGGGCCTTGAGCTAGCTACAGACCTTCCCAGCTCTATAAATTTACATGTCTAGCATTCCATGAAGAAGGCACATTCTTGATATTGAGTGGAAGAGAAAGAGGTTTCAAAGATGTAAAGTATAAGGAAAGAATGAGTGGAAAAAGATGGAGAACTGCATGCATCTTTGGAAAGGACTGCATCTACCGACCAGACCCAGCTATAGAAAAGAGACAAGTATAATGGTGGTTCTACCACCTAGTATTCTTACTTTATGATGAGTAGACCTTGGCTTGGAGCAGATGCTGTTCTCTAGGCAGGCTCAACACATTTTTCTTTCCTGAATTTAAAGTGTCTGGGGCAGGGTCCAGGGAGGAGGACTTTCAAAGACTGAGCTGGTGGGGCAAAGTCTCTGTCATAAACTCCTGGAGGTGGTTAAAGGTGCCTAGATGCTTAGGAGCTACTGCGTAAACTGCAACCCACGCCAAGCCAAGTAGAAGCATCAGTGGAGAGAATGGAGAAGACACCAGCCTCAGCTCTCTCAGAAATGTTCAGTGATCGAGTGAAGTTGGATCAGAACACAGTAGTTACTGGGGTTATCTGCCTCTTCCACCAGTTGGCAAAGATGTGGACCTTTAAGTTAGAAGGGGAAGGAAAGGACCAAACCCATTACACTGGGATCCAAGTCCAGGCTCTAAAGCATTTATGACAGGGAGGGGAAAGGATAAGGTCTCTGCTCTGACTCATGAAAGACAACAAGAAGCAGTTCATATAGAGACACTTGAGTCAACACAGTAAAAGCTGCAGGAAGCCAGCTACGGCAGGTTTCAGAGTTTGTATTATTCATTAAGCAATTCACTGAGTGGGCACACAGTGCCTTCCTCTTCTGAAAATCCTGGATATATTTCTGATGACTTTCATTACCTAAAAAGAGTTTAAGTTGATACCAATAGACCAGGGATTGGTAAACTATTTCATTAAAGTGCCAGTTAGTAAATATTTTATTTGCCCTCTGCCATAACTACTAAAATAGGCCAATGTAACATATTAGGCATATTTATGTACCAATAAGAGTAAATTTACAAAAACAAGCATCAGGCTAGATTTGATTCATGAGCTCTAGATTGGAAACTATCACTATAGACTGTTTTGCAATATAGACATTTGTAATATGGCAGTGTTATTAAGAGCATGAAAACAATCAGATATTTTAAATTGAAATACCAACTCTACCATTTTCTGATTTTACGACCTCAGAAAATTTGTTCAATCCTTCTAAATCTTAGTTTTACCTCTGTAAAATGACGATAACAATAGTATGTATTTCATAGGGCTAGTATAAGGAATGATATATAATTATTCATATGAACTATTTAGCACAGTGACTGGCATATAGTAAGTGCCCTAAAGTGAATTATCATTTTTAAATTTTCAACAAAAAAGAAATCTAAGTTCTTTCTTCCTCATTCTTAAAAAATACATTGTATTAATCCATGATGAAAAAAAAGAATGTTTGTAGCATCCTGGCTTTAAGTTCTAATTATGCTACTAAAGAAAACAGTAATCCTGGACAAGTCAGTTTGCCTTTTTGGGACTTTGCTCCCTGTCCTGTAAAATGGAGAAAATGTTTTAGATTTTTTATTTTTCAAAATTATTTTTGCCAGCAGAACTATTTCCCCAAACAAAATCTTAAGGCATACACCCACTGTGAATGGAAGATGAAAGTACAGATCTTCTGGTAAGAGTAGGAGAAAGAAAGGAAATGGGTGGGCCTTAGGGGACCTTCTCCTTTATATGCCCATCCACCAAGAAAATGTGGTTAACCCTGGTGCACCAGCAAGAAACCTCAATGGCACTGAAAGCATATTCGTTTGAGAAGCACAAGAAGACAAGGTGCTTAAAAGTTAAGGCTTAAATTTTGTCACTAACCCTTCTCTTTACTTATTTATTTACTCAGTCAATATTTCCAGGTTACCTGTGTATGGACAATCACAAGGGCATGGCTTTGGGATGACTACAAAATGAGAGGATCACAGGAACCTTCATGTTAGAGGCAATACTAGTATGAGAAGCGTGGGGTTTGAAGACAGAAAGACTGGGGTTTGGATCCTTGCTGGCTCTGTCTAAACTGTATGACCTTGGGAAACTCACCTAAGCTTTCTGAGCCTCTTGTTTCTCATCTGTATAATAGCAACAATAATACTTCCATGAGTGAAATATTGTGAGAATTAAATAAGCTGCAATTTCCATGAACACGTAGCACAGCATGCAACATCCTGGGGGCCTTCAATTAACTTTTCTTTCCTTCTCATCTTTTTCACAGTGAAATTTAGTGACAGTTTCAGGTACCTGGTGAAAACAGAAGGCTGTGGACAGTGCCCTATCATAGCCAGTCTACCTGCTTTATCTCAAGACCCTCTGATGAACTTCCCTTAGCAGTTCTTAAAAAGAAGGCCTCTGGGAAAGGGTGGACAGGTGCACAGAATAAGAGATTGTTGCCTGTACACCACACCTCTCAAGCTACTGCCCTCCCTTTTCATTCCCTACTACCACTTCTGACCAGCAGGCTCTATCATGCTTTGAAAATGTTGATATGCAGTGCTGTGATCTGTGATTGTCCTGGGCTCCCTCAGGGTACACTGTCTGATTCTTTAACTCAGTTCTTAATTCTACTTGCTGTTTTTTTCAGTTCTCCAAGACAGATCTCATGCTTGTGCATGCATCAGAATCCCTTTGAGGGTTTATTAAAACACCAGGTTTCTGCTTCAGTAAACTTTGGATGAGGACTGGTAATTCACATTTATAATAAGTTCCCAGATGATGCTGATGGTGCTGGTCTGAGGATCACACTTTGAGAAGCACTACTCAAGCTTAAGGGACTTTTGTTCTGAAGCTTACCCCCTGCCAGCCAACTTCTTTCTGCAGATTGATCCTTGAGCTCTCACCACCTTGGTCTTCAAGTATCCAATCTTTGGCCCCAGGTCAAAAGTATGTTTCTTTCCGTCTCCTGGTACCTCATTCATGTAGACTGTCCCTGAGTATCCTTCCAACACCTATTTGCCCACTCCTTTTGCCCCAGACCCTTCTTGCCTGTCTGTGTGAGTCTCCCTTTTTCCTCCATGCTCAGTTGACATATCTTGTTTTCTGGCTGCCTTCCTTGAACAACTCTATGAATGGCATCAGCTCTTCCTGCCAACTCTCCTCTACATTCTCATGTGGCTTCCTCATTGTGGGCTCTGGACACAGACAGTCCTGGTTTGAATCTTGGCTTTGCCTCTCTCTAAAGTCTGTGATCTTAGGAAAATCATTTGAGTTCTCCAAGACTCAGCTTGTCATCTGTAAAATCAGGCTGTGAAAATAAAATGGAAGAATATCTGTATAAAGGCCTAGCGCACCACCTGTTACATAGTAAGTGATCGGCAAGTGCTAGTCTCTTTTTCCTTACTCCCTCTACTTTCTTCACACCTACCTACATTAACACTTACTACTAAGGAGCTGGCAGCAAATAAGAATGATAACAGAATGCAGAAAAAAAGTCTTTCACAAGTATGAAAAGGCACAGTAAAGGAGAGAAAGGAGGTCTACCCGTATAAACTGATATAACATTTAAAAGAAGGGAGAGATAATTTTCAATGGGTGGGTGTCAGGATCAGCTTCACGAATGACTAAATGATATCATTTTCCCTTACACTCCCATTTCTCAAGCCAGAAACCTGAATGTCCTCCAATATCCCTGCCTTCTCTCTCACTCTCTACATCCATTTCATCAGCAAATTTTGTCATATTTATATTCTAAATATCTTTTGAATCTACCTACTTTTCTCCATCTTCACTGCCATAGCCTTGGTCTTAGTAATGTTTGCCTCTGAACTGGATCACTGTAATAACTTCCTCACTGTTCTTTTTGCCTTCATTCTTGTCCCCCAAAGTCTGCTGTTCAAATAACAGCCAAAGCTATTTTTTTCCAAAAACACAAAGGTGATCATATCCTCCTCTTACTTAAAACCCTCCAGCTGTGGAGTTTTATTGACTGAAATTGGGGTAATACAGAGATTAGCAGGGCCCCTAGGTAAGGACAACATTTAAACTGGTGAAATGTTCTGTGTGTTTTTGTTTGTGTGTGTGTTTTTGTGTATGAATGCACATTGGAAATAACTCTAAGGTATATCATTAAGTTAAAGGCAAAGTACAGAATAGTGACCATCCTGTATTTACTTCACACACACACACACACACACACACACACTTCTATGTATATACTTATATGAGAGGATAAATTTTTTTATTCTGGAAATAATCACTAATTTTTTTTTTGTTTTGCTTAATATTTTTTAAAATTATTTCATTTTTATTTAATTTTTTTGTTGTTGTTCAATTACAGTTGTCCCCATACCCACCCCCTCCCATTACTAGTGTTTTCCTTTGTGGAGAGTAACCTGGTGGGGAAGAGGGTGACTTTCACTTTTCATTTTGAAGTGTTTGAATTTTCAAAGTTCATACCTTTTTTAAAAAAGGTTATCTCGAAAGTACATATTAACCCACTTGTGTTTATTTCTTTTTATTTCTATGCATGAGAAAGAAACATGTAGGTAGTATGTTTAAAAATTAATGACAATCTCATTGTTACTAGGATAAAGGTCAAACTCTTGAACGCGGCCTATATGGCACTTTGTGATCTGGCCCTTCCAAATCTTTCTAGCTCATAGTTTGCCCTTCTTCACCTCATATTCTATGCTCCACCCATACCACACTTCTGTCAGTTTGTTAGTTTTCCAGAGTACTGTGGGCTTTTTTAACGTCCAACATTTATATGTTGTTCCATCCAACTTAAACATTCTTACCCCTATTTTTTCTTTCACTTATCATTGGATCTCAGTTTAGAATTCCTTTCCTCCAAGAAATTTTCCTTGACTTCGTTTCTGGGTTAGGTGCTCTTGCTATGTGCTCCCAATGCACTCTGTATACTTAATAGTTTATTGAAATTGCTTGTTAACTGCCTGTCTTCATAGTTTACAATGGAAACTCAGAGTCAGATATCTGATCCTGCTGGCTTCCTATTGTAGCCTCAGAATCTAGCACAGCACTTAATACAGACTTGGTATCCAATAAATATTTGCTAGATGAATGCATGCATAATGAACAAAAGAAAAAATAAGATAGCCTTTAAGTTGGGATTCATGTCAGGAAAAATTTACTAGAAAACAGCAGCATTTGTAACCTTCATGTTTGGTATGATAACTTAGGTAAGACTTTTTCAGTTTAAGGTTGACTTAGTTGTACCTGATAATTTTACTGTTTAACCGAAAGGTTTGTTCCCAAAAGACCTATGTGTATGTCGCTGCAAGCCCCTCTTCTATCCTAATTTTTAATTGAATTTGTTGCGGTGACATTGGTTTACAAAACCATACCGGTTTCACGTGTACAACTAAAAAAAAAATCATCTGTACACTGCATCGTGTGCCCATTGCTTCAAACAAATTCTGTCTCCATTTCCTTCCCTTTGCCTAACTCCACCTACCTTATTACACTATTGTCTGTGTCTATGTAATACACACACACATATATATGTGTGTGTGTGTATATATATATATATATATAAAGTTTTAAATATATATAAAATTTGTTCTCATGCCAATACTTTTTTCATTCCCAGGAAACTGTGGTAGAAAATACCACAATGGTTGCTCCTTAACCACTGGCTAGAAGAAGTGTTCATTTCTACATGATATGATTTAAGGGACTGAAAAAAAACTCTTCCCTGCCTCCAAAAATTGCAGCTTACTTTGGTGAAATTAGACCCAGTACTGAGAACTACATTTCAGTTCTCACTATGCCACAATCTCCTATATGACTTAGGGTGGGCTATCTTACTTCTTTGGCCTCAGTTGTCTCATTTGTAAAATGAGAGCTTTGTATTGGCAGGGCTTTTATGTCTCTTCAAAGTGTCACATCCTATGTTTCTATAATTCAGGCTTTTGAATTAGATCCCACAAGCATCCAGAAAACATGTGCAGGTGTTTGAACACAACTACTCTGTGTTTGCTGGAATGACTTTATGGAAAGTTTACCTTCTGGGAAAATCCAGTTTCACACCCTGGATCTCTACTGACATGCAGAAAACAAAGGCAATCTCACAATACAACTGCTTTTCCAGGAAATGCAAATATAATCAGAGCTCAGGGTATAACTCAAGCTGTAGCAGATGGGTCTCTTCTCAGCCTTACTTTTTAAACTAGTTGATCTATTCCTTTAGCTACTTGTTATTCTGTTACAGTGGAAAAGAAAATGGATTGTGGGGTAAAATAGGCAGAATAATGTTTCCCCCAAAGATGTTTATGTCCTAATCTCCGGAACCTGTTACATTACATGAAAAATAGGAATTAAGGTTGCAGATGGAATTATGGTTACTAATCAGCTGATTTTAAAATAAAATTATTATGCCCTGGCTGGTATGCCTCATTGAGCACTGGCCTGCAAATCGAGGGGTCACGGGTTTGATTCCTGGTCGGGGCACATGCCAGGGTTATGGGCTAGGTCCCCAGTTGGGGGTGTGTGAGAGGCAACTGATTGATACATCAGTGTTTTTCTCCCTTTCTTTCTCCCTCCCTTCTTTCTCTCTCTAAAACATAAATAAATAAAATCTTTAAATAATTCTGAATCATCCAGTGATCCCAATATTATCATAAGAGTCCTTTGAAGTGGAGGAGTTTGAAAGCAAATGTGAAGGTCAGAGTGATGAAGTACCAAAAGGACTCGATTGAATGTTGCCGGCTTTGAAGATGGAGGAAGGAAGCTATAAGCCAGAGAATCGAGCTCTCCAGAAGTTGAAAAAGGCAAGTGAATGGATTGTTTTGTACAGCCTCCACAATAAATGCAGCCCAGTTGACACCTTCATTTTACCCAATGAAACCTCTTTTTGACTCCTAACCTATTAGAGTTGTAAGATAATAAATATGTATAATTTTAAGCAACCAAGTGTTTGCTGATTTGCTGCAGCAGCAATAGGAAACTAATACAATGATCAATAGATTTAACTCTGAGTCTTGCTATTGTCACATACTAGCTATGTGATATTCCACAGATTTATTTACCTGTCTAAGATTTAGAGTCCTAATTTGTGAAATGAGGAAAAACCACCTTGCTTGCTAACATCACAAGTAGCCCTGAAGATAAAATGTAAGATGGAGTAGTTTTGTACAACAAAAATTTCATAAGAAAAATGAAAAGAGCAGTAGAACAAAAACAAGACCTATATATATGTTGTCTACAAGAGACCCACCTCAGAACAAAAGATAGACACAGAGTGAAAGTGAAGGGATGGAAAAAAATTCCACGCAAAAGGAAATTAAGGGAGAGATGGCAATGCAGTCACATTAGGGGATTTAACACACCCCTGACACCAATGGATATATCTCCCAGACAAAAAAATCTACAAGGCAACAGCAACCTTAAACAATAAAATTGAATAGAAACTATCCATAAGGGCCAAGAGGAAATGAAGAATACAATATCTGAACTGAAGAACACAACAGAAGGAATCAAAAGCAGGATCGATGAAGCAGAGGATCGGATCAGTGAGCTGAAGGACGAGGTAGAAAAAAACACCCAAAAAGAGCAAGAAAGGGAAAAGAGACTCAGAAAGAATGAAGAAGTATTAAGGGAAATGCAGGACAACATGAAACGTAACAATATTCGTATAATAGGGATACCAGAAGGAGAAGAGCTAGGGATAGAAAACCTGTTTGAAAAAGTAATGATGGAAAACTTCCCTAATCTGATGAGAGAAAAAGTCACACAAATCCAGGAAACACAGAGAGTTCCAATCAAAAGAAACCCAAACAGGCCAACTTCAAAACACATCATAATTAAAATAACAATGCAATTGATCAAATGTATTTAATTGATATTTACAGAACATTTCATCCCAAAGCATCAGCATATACATTCTTCTCAAGTGCAATGGAAATTCTCAAACATAGACTGACTACATGTTAGGACCCAAAATAAATTCAAGAAGATGAAAATCTTATCAAGTATTTTCTCTGACCACAATGGTATGAAAGTAAAAATCAACTACAGTGAAAAAACTGAAAAACATTCAAACACCTGGAGGCCACATTACACGTTTTTTAACCAGTGAATAGATTAACAATAAGATTGAGGAAAAATCAAATGTTACCTAAAAACAAATGAAAATGAAAAAAAAAAAACAACCAAAAATCTATGGGAGCCATGGCTGGTGTGTCTCAGTAACTGAGCACCAAAGGGTCCCTGGTTTGATTACCAATCAGAGCATATGCCTGGGTTGCAGGCCAGGTCTCCAGTAGCGGGTGTATGAGAGGCAACCACACACATTGATGTTTCTTTCCCTCTCTTTCTCCCTCCCTTCCCCTCTCTAAAAATAAATAAATAAAAATTTTAAATTTTTTTTAAAGAAAATCTATGGGACACAGGGAAAGCAGTCCTAAAAGATACCTTTATAAAATTACATGCCTAACTCAAGATGCAAGAAAAATCTCAAATAAACAATCTAACACTATACACAAAAGAAATAGAAAAAGAACAAACAAAGACCACAGTAAGTAGAAGGAAGAAAATAAAAAAGATCAGAGTGGAAATAGATGACATAAAGACTAAAAAAAGAAAATACAAAAGATCAGTAAAGCCAAGAACATGTTCTTTGAAAAGATAAACAAGATTGATAAATCTTTAATCAGACTTATTAAGAAAAAAAAAGAAAACTCAAATCAATAAAGTCAGAAATGAAAGAGAAGAAGTAACAATTGACACCACAAAAATACAAATTCTAAGAAAATATTGTGAGCAACTATAGGCCATCAATTTGGACAACATGGGTAAAAAATATAAATTTCTAGAAACATATACTCTACCAAAACTGAATCAGGAACATTTAGAGAATATAGACAGACAGATTACAACCAG
>PVJI01011140.1:0-57172 GCA_004026765.1 Micronycteris hirsuta
CTATTTTCCAGTTTTGTTAACAATTTGATTACAAGCATTTTAAATTGCGCATCTGATAGGTTGACTATGTTGTCATCCATTAGTTGTAATTTGTTGTGGTCCTCCTTTTTGGCCATTTTCCTTCTTTTTATCTCGGTGCACTTGTCAGCTGGCAGATGCCTGCGACCTGGGTCTCTTTTTGGATGACGTTGCCTCTGGGAGCGGGGTCGGCCTGGATGTTCGTCCTCTCCTACCTCCTGGGTGTCGGACTTCCCTTCAGTTCGATTCTGTCCGTTCTGGTTGTTTAACTCTTTGCTACTGCATTCATTGTTCGGACATTCTGGATGTGCGGGCAGCAAGTGCGACCACCTACGCTGCCATCTTGGCGGAAAGTCTGGACTGAAGTTCAAACAAGTATTTATCGAGTGCCTGTAAAGTGCTAGTCCCAGTGCCAGGAGATGGGGACCCAAAGATGGAAAGACATGGTCCTTGCTATCAGGAACTTATGGTCCAATGTGAGAGCTGGACGCGGACCTCAACAATTACTGCTGAAGGATAATGGCCACAAAAGGCATCACATATAATGAACAATGACAGCACTGAAGAAAGAGTACTACTGTGTATATTAGGGTGTCAGGGGACATTTCAGAGGAGTTGAGCTGTGGCATTTGTTGGAAGTTGGGATTTCAAGCAGAGGAAAAACCTTGGTAAAGGCATGAGGCTGTCCGAACCCTCATGGCTATTTGCTGTGGCAAATATTCTATCGAGGCTGGAGTGTAAGATGTTTGGAGGCATCCAAACACCTGTAAATGTGAGGCTGGGCAGAGAAAAGTTGCCCAATCACAGTGCATCCTGGAAGTCATGCTAAGTGGTCTGGACTTTATCCTAAAGGTTATAATGCACTAATTAATGACTGCAACCAAAAGAGGAAGAGAAACTGATTGGAATTTTAGAAAGAAAAGTGATTCGAGGGAATGTCAATAACAGTTTGGAAGGGTCTTGGCTGAGTGGTGCCATTGGTTGGAGCATTGTCCCCTGTGCCAAAAGGTTGTGGGTTCATCCCATCAGGGCACATACCTGGGTTGCGGATTTGATTGGGGCCGCAGGGGAGACAACTGACCAATGTTTCTCCTTCACATTGATGTTTCTCGCACTCTCTCTCCCTTCCTCTCTCTCTGAAATCAGTAAGAATATCCTTTGGTAAGGATTAAAAAAAACAAAGGTTGTTTGGGAATGAAATATGTTCATCCATAGAAACAGCCACGTCAGAATGGCTGACACACCACTGGTACCAAGAAGTGTGCACAACCCTTTGCCTGTTCTCGCAACTTGCACCGGTCAAGAACTGGCATCAAGAAGACTTTCTGTTACACTCTTTCTGCTGCTCACAAGAGCATCCTCCACCTTCCTTTCAACTTTCCAGTTGGAACCAAGACCAGATCTTTGAAACAACACACTCTCAGTAAAAACAGTAAGTGTTCAGCAGCTGCACACGTCTAAGTGAGACCATTTTACTTGCAGAGCCCGGCGCTCTTCCCGGGAAACGAAGCTTCCGTTTCAGTGTGCAGCACACGAAGAGGGGGACGCTTGTTCAGATGCAGGGCTCGTGCCTCCTCAGATTTCCACGTTTTCATTGTGCTCTGGGTGGGGGAGACCAGCTGTGTGCTGGGAGTGACTCATTTTTCCACCAAAACACATATTTCTATGAATCCTTCAGGCCACTGACTGGTGTGAATGAGCAATCAGCACAGACGTGGTTCCTGAATCCATTATATTACTTCAGAGAGATGATTTAAAGTTTTTCCATGACTTAAACTGGAAGAGGCAATTCAACTATTCAGATAATCTGTGGTCCAAATACTTTAATGTTTATAAGTGGTTGTTAAGAGAGGAAATAAATACATAAAAAGCAGAAAGATTCCCAAATAAGTTGATGATATTCAGTACAAATGTATGTAAAATATATTAATCAATGTTTAGGAGCACTAGAATAACAGAGTGATCAAAATGGGAAGAGACTAGCTGGAAATTTTTTTCATTTACAAAATTTTTTAATTATTTAAAATTTACAGAAAAGTTTTTTTAAGTCAAAAATATTTTTTTCTGAATCATCCGAAAGTAAATTGATACCTGATGTCTCATAACCCCCAATTATTATGTATTTTCTACAAACAACAACATTCAGGTATATAACCTAGTACAGCCATCGAAATCAGAAAACTCACATTGATTTTTCACCACCATCTGCTTTCCAGCAGCTTAGCAAACTTCATAATTTGTCCCAAAATTGTCCTTAGAGCTTAATGATCCAATCTGAGATCACCTCTCGAGCATAGCTGGTGCCTCTCTTCAGTCTCCTTCACTCGAGGGAACTCACTGTTTCCTTGCCTTTCATAACTTTGACATTTTTGAAGATTAAAGAACAATGATGTAGAATGTTGCTAATTGGGCTTGTCTGATATTTCCTTGTGATTGGACTTAGGGTATTTGTCTTTGGCAGGAATAGCACAAAAGGGATGCTATGTTCTTCTCTTGTACTCTATCAGGTGGTACATGATTTTGATTTACCCATTGCTAGTGATGTTAACCTTGATCAGTTGGTTAAGGTGTCAGACTTTTCCAGTGTAAAATTACTCTTTCCCTCTTTATCACCCATAACTATTTTGTAGGGTGGTATTTTGAGACTAAGTAAATATTCCATAATCCAATTCCTTGAACAGCACAAGCTACCTACCATAACTCACCCAATATGAAAGGAATAGTTTGGATACCTCTAGAACTCTTAAAGACATTTAATCTGTAATTTAAAAGTCTCAAAAAAGAAACCTCCATGTCCAGATGGTTTTAATGGAGAATTCTATCAAACATTTAAAGAAGAATTAAAACCAATTCTACACAATCTTTTCCAGAAAACAAAAGAGTTTGGATCTCTTTTCAACCCATTTTGTGAGACCAGTATTACCCTGATATCAAAACCAGACAGAGTACAAAAAAAGAAAAATACAGACCAATATCCTTCATGAAAATACATCTAAAAATCCTTAACAATAGCAAATAGAATTTAGCAATATGTAAAAAAGAATTATATAATGGCTAAATGGTGTTTATTCTAGGGTTGTAAGGCTGATTCAGCATTTGAAATTCAATCAGTGTAATTATCCACCATATAAATAAAGCAAAGAAGAGAAAACTAGATTGTATCAATTGATGCAGAAAGTGCCTTTCACAAAATTCAATACAGATCCATGATAAAAAAAAAAAAAAAAAAAAACAACTCTCAGAAAACCAGGAATATCAGGAATTTCCTCAACTTGATAAAAATATCTACCTAGCTAGCATCATATTTAATAGTGAAAGACTGAATTCTTTCTTCCTAAGATTGGAAATAAGTCAGGAATGTCTGTTCTTATCACTCTTATTCAAGAGAGCACTGGAAGAACTAGCCAGCACAAGAAGGGAAGAAAAGGATACAAAAGGTATACAGATTGGAAAAGAAAAAATAAAACTCTGACTTTGTGCAGGTCTCATGATGGCCTATGTAAAAATCTCAAGGAGCCCTGGCTGGTGTGGCTCAGTGGATTGAGTGCTGGCCTGTGAACCAAAAAGTAACTGGTTTGATTCCCAGTCAAGGCACATGCCCAGGTGGCAGGGCCAGGTCCCCCCCACCCCCGTCAGGGGCACGTGAGAGGCAACCACACACTGATGTTTCTCTCCTTCTCTTTCTCCCCCCCTCCCCCCTCTAAAAATAAAAAAATAAAATCTTTTTTAAAATCCCAAGGAATGTATTTACAAAAAACTCTAGAATAAATACATGAATTCAGCAAAGTTATAGGATATACAATAAGCACTCAAAAATCAATCCTGTTTCTCTACAGTTATAGTGAACACATGGAAACTGAAATTAAAAATACAATACTGCTCTGGCCAGGTAGCTCAGCTGGTTAGTGTGTTTTCCCAATACATCAAGGTTTCAGGTTTAATCCCAGGTCGGGGCACATGCAAGAATCAACCAATGAATGCATAGATAAGTGGGACAACAAATCTCTCACTTCTTTCTCTCTCTCTCTTCCCCGCTTCCTTTGTCTCTCTCTAAAATCAACTTAAAAGTACAATACAATTTAAATTGCTCAAAAAGTGAAACACGGTCCTGGCTGGTGTAGCTCAGTGGATTGAGCACGGGCTGGGAACCAAAGGGTCGCCGGTTCAATTCCCAGTCAGGGCGCATGCCTGGGTTGCAGGCCAGGTCCCCAGTGAGGGCCGTGTGAGAGGCAACCATACATTGCTGTTTCTCTCCCTCTCTTTCTCCCTCCCTTCCCCTCTTTCTAAAAATAAATAAAATCTTAAAAAAAAAAAAGAAACACGTATGAATCTAACAAAACATGTAAAACTAAGTCAGTCTTGTTCATTTATAATTTTTAAGTAAAATCACTCAATGTGTTAAGATTTTAAAAAATATATTAACATTTATATTTATGACTTTATATAGTATTTTATGTTTAACATTTCTTCTGTATCTGTGGTTACAACAAATTCTCATTATTATTATATTTGTAGTCTCTTAGTTTACCAGATGTTTTTCTATTTTTATTGATATTCAAAAAGAACTAGCTCTTATTTTTGTTATCCTTTAAGCTATTTTGACTTTACTAATTCTTTTTGCCTTATTTGGGTTTATTTTGTTGTTTTTTAAAACATGTTGTATTATGCTTATTTAATTTACTTTAATTCTCCCTGGTTGGTGTGGCTCAGTGGATTGAGTGCCAGCCTGCAAATCAAAGGGTCAGTGGTTTGATTCCCAGTCAGGGCACATGCCTGGGTTCTGGGCCAGGTTCCCAGTGGGGGCACTCGAGAGGCAACCACACACTGATGTTTCTTTCCCTCCCTTCCCCTCTCTAAAAATAAATAAATAAAATCTTTAAAATAATAATAGTAATAATCCTGGCTGGCATAGCTCAGTAGATTGAGCACAGGCTGTGAACCAAAGGGTCACCAGTTCGATTCCCAGTCAGGGCACATGCCTGGGTTGCAGGCCAGGTCCCCAGGGAGGGCCACGTGAGAAGCAACCACACATTGATGTTTCTCTCCTTCTCTTTCTCTCTCCCTTCCCCTCTCTAAAAATAAATAAATAAAATCTTTAAAAAAATAACAATTTACTTTCTTTCTTAATAAACACATTTAAACCTATGATTATTTTTCTCATTCACTCAGTGTAATATCCCATAAAATTTGATATATAGTGTTATCATTATTAAAATTTGATATTTAGTGATATCCCATAAAATTTGATATATAGTGTTATCATTATTAAAAGATTGATCTTCAGCTCAGTCTTGAAAGAAACAATTTTGCAGAGATGTGGTGGAATCACTCCCAGTGTGCAAAGCAGGCAAAGAACAGACCAGGTTCAGAGCGAACAGACAAACACCGCTCATCCTTTAAGACTCAACTCAAATTTAATCTTCTCAGTAAAGGTTTCCAAGCGCAGCTAGTGATGCCTTTACCCACGCACTATCCATACATGGCTGATAACATCCTTATTGCATCACAGATCCTGAGTTCCTTAAAGTTAGGGTCCTCGTCCAATTTCCTACACCTCGGCCTAGGCCATATCAAGCCCCAAACTTTGTGTTGAATGAAAGAACTGAAGAGCCCTGGCAGAGTGGCTCAGGCGGTTGGAGCGTTGTCCTGTACAGCAAAAGGCTGCAAGTCGACCCTGGTCAGGCCACCTACCTAGGTTATGGGTTGGGTCCCCAGGCAGGAGCGCTAAAGGGAGGCAACTGATCAATGTTTCTCTTTCTCTCCCCTGCCCTTTCCTCTCTAAAATCAATAAACATATCCTCAGGTGAGGATTTAAAAAAAAGAATAGAAGAGAGGCATGTAAAAGTTGATTGGAAAGCTTCTAAAATTTACTTACCTCACATTTCTACTCAAATACAGTGTTGGCAATGGTAATACATATTATCAGAAGTTTTTTGGCCCCAAATTACATTTTTTAAATAGAAATAATTGTTCATCTGTATTCAGAGTTTCTAAAACTCGAAGCAAAAAGAAACAATTAAAATAGGGCTCAAGACAATATCCAGCTGAAGGTTTTCTTTCCGATAACTTACTTCCCCTAAAAATTTTTTTCTTCTCTGAAGACCACGTCCTTACTCCCACACATTTCCTGCAGACACCCTTCCCCACGGCTCCCTTCTTAAGATACCACATCAGCCCAGGAGACTTTTCATAAAACAAACGACTCAGCGATGCAGCACAGCAATACCCAGCCTTAAATAAGTCCATGGTTACAAAGAGCGCGCATCAGTTTGTCCCAAGAAACTACATTTCCAGCTTTGACTTCTTTCTTTCAAAAATATTTATTAAGTGTATTTGAATGCCAGGCACTCAGGTAGGCAGTGGAAACACAACAGTGCAAGTTAGATCTCTCCCTTGACCATTGAATCAACCAGATCCTTTCTGCGGGAATTTTCCAATGTGTTTCTTCACTCCAGGTACAACCTCCTTTCTCTGAGTCACCAGAAACCCAATACGGAAACGTTTGCCAGATTCTGTACTTCAGAACCCTTCTTGGACTAGTTTCATTTTTTTTCCCTTGGGCAAATACTTTAGGTCTAATGTCTCAGAGTGGCCTCTCTGCCCTGTGTCAATCATTCTGTCCCTTCTTCCCATCTCAGCCTTGCTCATGTTTTCTAAATTTTATTTCTTTAAGGAAGCCTCTTTCATGGCTTTCTTAACTTCCTGGAGTTGAAGGCTCTTTGCCTCATGTGTCGGTCACAAGAGCCTTGAGGGCTGCAGAAAACGTCACATGCCTTAGACTCTTTCCTATCTACTTATAGATGTAATCATTAACAGAGCTAAAGGCAGCTGACATTCTTTGGGCTCCAAAGGAAGCCTCAAAATCTATTATGAAGAGCATTTTACTTTTTTACCAAAAGACTTTTATGTTAAACATCGGCAGCCTTTGAAAGTAAAAACAAGGTGTTATTTAGAGGAACTCAGACTGAAACTGCAAAAGAAACTACTTCTATGAATACAAACTGCAAATCAACACTTGAAGAATGTCAGTCAAAGTGATTACAGGTCACCAAAAGGTTGTGGCAGGAGTATTCTCTCATCCAACACTCAAGTCAGATCCCTGGAAGAACAGTTTAAGAACTAGAGTTCTTTTTTACATAAAAGGGAAAAGCAAAAAATAATTTGACTAGACGATCATTAAACTGAGCTACTGGCATCTCAAAGATTTCAGACAAGAGGAAGTAAAATTTTGCTGCCAGCTACTTGTAGGTGAACAGTTGAAAAATTACGCAAAACAAAATTTTCTCCCCAAAATTGGTAAGGGAAGTATGCTGGGTTGAAAACATTCCCCCAAAATTCCTATCCACCTGGAACCTGTAAATATGACCTTATTTGGAAATAGTGTATTTGCAGATGTAAATAATTTAAGATGAAGTCATACTGGATTAAGGTGGGCCCTGATTCAATGACCGGTGCCCTTATATGAAGAGAAAAATTTGGACATAGATACAGACAAACAGAGGGAGGAACGCCTTGTGAAAGAGGCAGTCATTGGAGTAATATATCTTGAAGCCAAAGAAAGCTAAGGATCGCAGGAAACCACCAGAAGCTAGGAAGAGGGAATGAAGGATTCTTCCCTAGGTATTCCTGGGAAATATCATGGCCCTGTGGACATCTTGATTTCCAAGTTCTAGCCTCCAGATCTCTGAGAGAATACATTTCTGTTGTTTCAAGCCACCTTGTTTATGGTATTTATGCAAAAGCCCTGTGAAACTAATACAGGAAGCATATGGAAAAAGGGCACTTGAGCAACACATTTCAAAACACTGGGTTTAACTTTCACACTCTTTTTTAAGCCCCATCTAGGAATCTAAGTTGGATGAGCAAATATGAGCTGACCCTTCATTTGTGGAAACTTTGACAATTGCTGTGTATTTAGTCAAACTGAAAAAGTAGGAAAAACATTTATTTTAATCATTTCACTAAAATAACACTTTTTATAATTTTTGAGACACTTTATAATTTTACAAAAATTTTTATAATTTTTATAATCAGTGCTTCTGTTCTCTGCTTTGTCTTGGTAGTAAAATACTAATTTTTGTAGCTATTGCCTAGACATTTTTACAGCTGCTGAGAAATAGCTCCATTCAGACACCCAGAATTACAGCACTGGCTAGTCCTCATAGGAAATTGCTCATGTCTTCTAGGACTATGCGGTCAACAGCATTTTATACTTGACCTTGTTGAACATACGCTGTATTTGTTCCAGCGACAGAAAGATGAAGCACAGAAGATCCTTTTTCTCTCCTTCCTTCCTTCCTTTCCTACAGAAGCATATAGGTAGCTATAGATGAAATCAACATAAATGCCTGATTATTCTGCATCAAAACATTTTAATCAGCTTTGGGCTAAGTTAGTACACGCTGACTATGATGAAAAGAAACTGGTTTTAGCCTAATATTTGTACTGTTTCTGTCTCCTCCTGTGAACAAACTTCTATTCATCCTTCAACACCCATCTCAAAACTCAGAAATGCATTCCTAGACACACTGAAATAAAACTATTAAAAGAAAAGGAAAAATCTTGAAATGCATCATTCACGATTCATCACATACAAGTAAACCACAGTAAGATGAATGGCTGACTTCTCATCCCAAACAATGGATGCCAGAAGGCAAATATTAAAAGTATAAGGGGAGATTATGGACAAACCTCAAAAAATGCCCCAACATTCAAATAAATACTTATTTCCTAGTTGTTTCAGTGGAAATTTCTAGTTCTTTGGTTGGTTGTTATTATTTTTTTCCCATTTCAGTAGAAATATTCTGTCTCCCACAACTATTTTGCCTTTTAAAAAATTTTTTTATTGATTGATTTGAGAGAGAAAGAGAAACATCAATTTGTGGTTAGGGACTGAACCTTCAATCTTGGCGTATCGGGACAACACTCAAATCAATTGAGCTACTTGGCCAGGGTTTACTTTGCATTTTATAAGAATGATTTATGTTTGACTTCTGAAATTGTATTCTTTTATAAAACTATGCCTTCAAGGCAGTCGGAAGGGCATCAGGCAGGGCCCCACTATTGACAGGCAACTGGCAGCCACGGCGGAATCTGCATTGGCTCGGCACAGGAGGAAGCGCCTCCACACCTTTGACTCCTTCCACGTTGCCCCCACAAGTAACAGAGAAAAGCTCCTGTTTTCAGAGCACAGAGACCTCACTCCACACAGTGGTGGCCGCCATTCAGGGCATGGAGAAGAAGATGGGAGTCCCAGGCTGCCTAGCTACAGAACCTGGAGAGACACATGGGGACAGCTGAGAAGAATTTGGCTGACTTCAAGAAGATGACCGTGGAGTTTGGAAACCAGCTGGAGAGCAAGTGGGCTGTGCTGGGGAGCCTGCTGCAGAGTGGCTACAGAACTTGGAGAACCTGCTGAAGAACAGAAAGGTCTGGGTCCTGCAGCTGCCCCCAGGCAGCACGGGGGAGGCCCCCAAGGTGTCCTGGTCACTAATAATAACGGAGCCTGTTTTTCAGAGCAGGAGTAGGAAAAGCTGGAGGACTGGCAGAAGGAGCTTTAAGGAAACGTGAGGACGAGCAACTATGAGACTCTGGTCTCTCTGAAGGTCCTTGGCTAGCCAGAAGGAGAAGCAGAGTTGGGTACAAAGATGCTGGATGATTTGAAGGAGGAAGGCTTTGTTGGTGTCTGCCCACAGGAATGCTCTGAGTATCTTCCTGGAGAGTTCTCAGGCATTGCAAAAGAGCAGGCTTTCCTGACCCTGGAGCAGACTGAGTCAGGGCAGTTCTGTCCTCCTGAAATCAGATCCCAGGGACACTAATGTAGAGGAGCCCACTGAGGGTGGCAGAGACCCTGGCAGTGACAGAAGTCTGGGCTGCCCCCAGAAGCAGAAATTTAATAGGCAGGTGCAACTGGGTCAGGAATGTGGGCAGGGCCTGAAACTGAAAAAGGATACCTCCGTTTCCTACGAACGTTCTGAGTGCAAGATCAGCTTCCCCTGTGAGAAGCAGCTGGCCACCTATTTGCAGACCCACTCAGGGTGGGAGTCTTTCTCTGCCTCAGAGCTAGAGGACAGCCTTAGGTGCAGGCCACGGCTGAAGCCCCAGTTCAGGACAACAAAACAGCATCAGTGTGAGGTGTGCATGAGAAACTTCAGCTGCAGGGTGAGCCTGGTGAACCGCCAGCACTGCCCGTTGCAAGAGGGTACCAGTGGTGGCTGTCGTGTCCAGGAGAGGTTCTTGCCCAATGAACTGGTTGCTCTGCCCAGCCACATCCCCTGGAGGAAAAGTCAGTTCCCTCATCTGTGGTTACTGTGGCAAGAGCTTCAGCCACCTGTCGGATCTGGCGCGGCACCAGTGCATCCACACCGGCGAGCAGCCCTGCAGCTGTACCAGGTGTGAAAGGAGCTTTGTCCAGAAGCATCACTTCCGGCAGCACCAAAAGATCCAACAGCAGGAGTGTAGCAGGCTGGTCCTGGAGCCTGGAAGATCCCATGGCCTGCTTTAAAGGTGCCAGCCTTCACCTGTTCAGGGAGCCTAGGGGGCTGGCATTGGCCTCCCAAAGAGACACTGTGGAGAGTCAGGAACCGACTTCTTCCTAAGGAGAGCGGCTTTGATTTGTCTAACCTCGGCCAAGCAGCAGGCTGAGCCCAAGTCCTCAGAACTGTGTGGAGGAGGAGCAGGGCCAGGCCTGTCCCTACTGTCTATTCTGCTGCTGAGTTTGCGTGTCTCTGGCACCTTCGAGTCTTGGGTTTTCCCATCCATGCTGATACTCACGGGCTGGGATTGGTTGGAGGGCCTGTTTCAGCGTTTCAGGTCTTCCCGCAGGGTGGAGTTGGCCCAAAGGAGTGAGCAGGTGTGCAGAAGAGCCTGGGAAGCACAATTCTTTATTTTCTCTCCTTTTGTAGTCTCGTTGTTAATAACAAGTAGAAGAAATTATTTAAATGAACTGCTCACCCTGCTCTGAAGAACTTTTTCGAAATTAGAATTTTAATTTTTAAAAAAAATACAGCCTGACACTTTAAATAAAATCTAAAAAAAATTTAAAACAAAAAAATCAGTGTCTGTATATACCCATCTATACCCATCTCAAATGTCATGTCTTTCTTTTTTAAAATATTTTTAATATTTTATTTATTTTTTAGAGAGCGGGAAAGGGAGGGAGAGAGGGAAGAAAACATCTGATGTACTAGAGATACATCAACTGGTTGCCTCTCACGAGCCCCCAACTGGGAACGTGGCCCGCAACCAGCACGTGCCCTGACCAGGAATCAAACTGGCAACCTTTCAGTTCACAGGCTCATGCTCAATCCACTGAGCCATGCCAACCAGGGTGCAAATCTCATGTCTTTGTAAAGCCTTTCCCAAGGCCAGACAGGATTCATAATGCTCTTCTCCGGGCTTCCACAGACTTCTGTTCCAATTGCTGCTATGTTACATATTATATATTACAGTCAGTTGTTTGACTGTCTCCTCAACAGGCTCTGAGCTCCTGTTCATCTCTGCATTTTCAGTTTCTAGCATTATGCCTGGCATAAAGCATGCACTTAATAGGTATTTGTTAAAGGGGATGTTGGATTTTTGATGATTTTGGATCTTTTAATAAAAGTACTCTTCATTGAATTGAAAGAGCATTTCCCCTCATAGGTACGCTTCGATGTAGAATACATTTGAGGACTGTAAATGGAATACAGACACCAGCACTATTGTTTTTTTGAGGTTGATGACCCTGCAGTTTTCACTGACTCCACAGACATTTTCTGATTCTAGCTTCTGGTCTGAACCTTTTCCAGCCGTCCATCATTTCTTTGTTACAAGAATACAAGCATCTGCATCTGCTCTCCTCCCTACAGATAATGAAGTTCATAAGACAAAGGGAATAGAGAAGAGGCAGGATGAGATCATGCTCCTTGTTGTGTGATACCTGTGTTCTTTTGTCGGTAGTGGATTTCTATGAAAAGGCCCCATTTCTTTCACGGTCATCTATCCATTCACACATTCACTATTAGTACTTACTATTGAATGAGTATGCCCAAGGCTAGTGAAGAAAAGGAGTTTATAGTTTGGTACCAGAAAAAAAGTCATGTAGAAAGTACTGTGTTTTATAAAAAAGAAACAGAAGAATCTCATAAGATTCCCAATGAGGAAAATGAAGCTCAGGGAAGTGAAATAACTTGCTCAAGTTCACACACCATGTAACTGTTAGAGCTGAGATTTATTTCTCTTACATTTGATATTAGGTAGATTAAATGGAGGAACTGAGATTCACGCCTAGTTCCAGAAGGTACAGAAGCTGCGGTCTACTACACACCATGCTGTCTCCCATAGGCTACTTCTTTAGTTATCTGAGAGAGGCAAATGAACCTGTGCTAGGTCATTAGCAGTGAAAATAAAGAGTGAAGGGGTAAAGGCAAGAAATAAATGCAGGAGCCATAGTTAGTATGCCGTGGCAACTAAATGTGGAAAAAAAAGAAAAAAATGGAATGAAAGATGGCGTAAGCTTGGACCCTGGGTAATTACAAAAAACAATGACGCCATCAGCAGGATTAAGGATCTCAAGGGAAAGGACAGTTTTTATTTAATGAGAGCTCTAACCTTTCAAAACTCTGCTCTCCTGTCGCCCCATCAATGTAAGCTTTTCTGACATCCTCAGGTCCATTATACAGTGTTTTGTCTGTCAACAACAATGACGATAATGACCATGATCATGACAGCTAACATTTTAAAAGTTCAGACAGTGTCCAGAATGTGCTGGGGTCCTTTTACTTCTCAAAATAACCATATGAAGTCAGTACTACTATTAACTCCATTTTACGGATGAGGAAATGGGGGCTTACCGAGCTTTAAGGTTACAGATATTAAGTGGGAGGCCAAGATTGGAACTGAGGGTGGGCTCAGGACAGCACTCTTACCAGAGGCAAACAGTGCAGTACCCAGGGGGCAGGAAATGGCGATGGACTGACTGGGTGTTCCTGACCTGCCACGGATTAGCTGAGTGACTTGGGGCAAATTTTTGCGCCTCAGTTTCACCATCACCATATCATCTGTTAAATGGGGATAATAATAGTATTTGCCTCCCAGTCTTGTTGTGAGGGTTAAATGAGATGTTATTTAAACAGCATTTAGAAAAGTGCGTGGTTCCTAAAGTAAATATTAAAGAAAAGTAAATAATAGTTAAAAGTAAATATTAACCATTGCGCTCATACCTCTGGTCTCCACCTATCTACAATATCTATCTATCTCTGTCTCTCTCCCTCAATTATTAGAACTTTATTTCTCACTGCATTGTGAGCTCCTTTAAGACAGGAAATGTATCTGTTTCATTTTCTTATCCCCAGCACCGAGGACCATGTCTGCCACATATTAGGGCCTCAGCAAGCATTTGTTGCCTGAATGACATTATTCCGGCAGCTTGAAACTCTATCTCTGAGCTTTGGGAAAGGGAGGTGGATGGAAAAATTAGGTATGAGTCCCACACATAGACATTTACACCTGACAACTGGCAGGGCTGCTAAGGAAGGATCGTGGAGGGAACAGAACTAGAACACTGCAGAAAGACTGAGGGCAGGAGATGAAAGGAGACAGAAAAGGAGCTCTGGAGGGTGTACTTTCAAGAAAGCCATGAAAAAAAAAGAGAGAGTTCAAGAGAATTAAGCTGAGTCCAGATGAAAGGGTGTCTTAAAGGTAGAGTATGAAAAATTGGTGGTGGGCATGCCACTGACTCTGAGGTTAAAAAAAATGGTTTTTGTTTTTTTTTTAAAGGCTCAGAGAAAGGAAATGACCCTCATTGCCTAATAGTTTTCTAAAACTTGACAGGCTTTCAAATGTGGGACTCTACTTTGCTGGGAAAGCTGAGAGAGCAAGGAGCATTTCCGTTCCCCAGTGAAAGGGAGGATCTGGGGCTCTCCAAGGTGCTACTTCTCCACTAAATCGTAACGCAGTTAAATTCTATTTTCACTCTCAGTGTGAACTAGAGAAACCAAATGAAATGTGTCTTTCCGCCTTTCCTTACGTTGTTTGGGCTGGTCAAGCAGGATCGATGATGTCACTGTCAGGTAGACAAACTTATCAGCACCAGGTTTTTATGTGAAATGCCTCCCTCGTCACACTTGAATCTCAACAGGGTTCCACCACCCACGGAGACGGAACAACCGGTTTTCCGAGTTTTTCCTGATACAGTTTGAGTCATTACCAACGACATGGGATCCCTACTCCCCTTTAAAAGGTCAAGAAAAAGGAATGAAGACCAATATTCGAGAAAGTCGTTTTTATAAAAACGGGTTGGCATCACTTGTGCGTTTAAAAAAAAAAAACCCAAAACAAGTTATTCTTTTAAAACTTTTGAGGAAGAGAAAACCCTGATGTGGTCAAATGGGCCGGCAGGCGTCAACCAAACCAGATACTAATCACGGTCTTAGGGATTTTTCTTCCTATCTTTAACTGGGGAGATACAGACCCTGTGCCCTTGCTGGAGGGCTAAACCAAGTACCTTTTCAAAGGGGAGTTTTCCGTAGTTAAGTGAGGCGCCCCTGCTCAGGGCTCTACTGCAGGATCTCGTGCCTGTCGCAGGTCGCTCCGCACTCTAGGGTTCACCTTTTCTGTTCTGTAAACTAAAGAGAAAAGTGCGTGTGAGCGCTGGACGCGCTTTCAAGCTCCCCTCCGGCACTCGGGTCTTTTCATAGCAATGATTTCTCCCCTTCCTTCAGCTGCTCCTTTCGAGGAGAGACAGCTGTGAACTGATGCTTTGACTATTAAAATAAAGACAGCAGACAGCCTTCCCGGGAGGATCAGTGTCAGAGAAAAGAGATTCTGAAGGGTCCAGGCACCCAAGACCTCCAGAACCTGCACTGCCGGCCCCACCCACGCCCGGAGCCCCCGCAGGGCGAACAAGATGGCGTAAACCCACTGCGGCAGCTGACGGAGGCCGCACCCTATTGGCCGACTTCGATGAGGTTATCTTAGGGGCGGGGCCCTGCGGCGGCGCGGGGGCGGGGCTTTGCTGACGCACGCACGTCAAGGCGCTGCAGCCCCGAGCTGGGGAGACTGCGGGCTCGGTCTACCGCGACTGCCGTGGTAGTGGCCCCGCTGGCGGCTGGAGGTGAGCGGGGGCTGCAGGTACAACGCGGCAGGAAACGGCCTCCGAGGGCACAGGAATTCCTTCTAACAGCCCCCTCGCTTGTCAAAGGAATTGGCAGGGATCTTAGATCTCTGAAAGGAAATGTGGGTTCACCCCTCTTTGGGCACCCTTCTTTGGACACCCCTTTTATGGACAGAAGAACTGGAGGTTCACTCCCCCTTAGAGACCCTGATCCCTTCCCCCATTTAAGGGGTATGCGGAGGAACTGAAGGTTATTGGGATGTCCGAAGAATTTTTTTTTGGGGGGTCGTCTTCTTAAAGGAGGTCCCAACTTGAGGATTTTCCCCTTTTAGTCCCTACTTAAGGAGGTAGGTGTGCCTGGGCTCACCGGGTAGACAGGAAATGAAGCAGGTGAATCCAAATACCTCGTTAGGTGGTGAGGATTGGGTGACAGGTCGTGCTCGGGGACACGTTATTTGGATTCATCTCGTGCACAATTACTGTTCTTTTCTTATTTCGTTTGGTGACAGCCCCCAACCCCCTTCCCCTAATCGCTTTGGCCTATGGTTTTCTGTTTGGTTCCAGTCGGAGAGATGTTCTAGGGAGACTCGTAATCGTTAGAAAACAGGAGGGAGGCAACTCATTATGGGCTGTCATTATTGGCCGCCTCTGAACTCTGCTGATCAGGCGTAATTTCATGTGTTTAAAGATTGTGGAATCTATCCCATCATTGAGGGGCGATGTGTGTTGGGGGCTGGTAACAGCTGATTTGGATGATTCAGGTATAGACAGTCATAAAGGCAAGCTACATAAATAATCTCCTGAGAAATCCTTGCTTATATCTGAGTGTGTTGTTCTGTCGCCTTGAACATCAAACGCACAAAGGTTTTGTTATTCAAATTTCTCAAAATGTCTCCCAGCCTTCCTGAAGAGTACTTCTCCCTTTGATGCCAGCTTCACCTATCATTATGGATGCGCTCATGATACTAAAAATACTGCACGTTTTGCTGAGTTTAGAGGGTACAGTCGGTGCCTCACAATAGCTGATGGAGAATAAATAATTGCAGTTTCAGGACCACTGATAGCGCAAATCGTCCTTCTTACCTGGCAGCGATCAGACAGCCCTAAGATGAAATCTTTATTGGCTCACGTATGAGAAGCTTTAACAGATGGGACAATGTAATTAATCTTGAAGGTGAGGATAAGAAACAGAAAGCTTCAGAGGTCGACAGCTTATTCTCAGTGGCTGGATAAAACTGCTTTGTCATTACCAGTGTATTCCTGTTATGCTTGACTTGAAATTGAGCATAATATGCAAGCCGCTTCCTTTTTATTTATTTTTCTAAGATAATGATTATGTATTTAGAGTCTTTAGAGAGAAAATGGTGCCTTCTGGGGAATTTGGGTGGTTAAACTCTCGAAGGTAGCCATAGCTTTAGAATAATGCTGGGACTCAGGCTGTTAGGAATGGACAGCAGAGGGTAGGAAGTGAGCGATTCTGTTTCCTGATGCAAGTGGAAGCCAACACAGAGCAGTGTGAATGTCACTGCTTCATAATACTGTGTCCAGGGTATTAAAAAACTGTTAGGGATTCCCAGTTCCTGTTTTTAATCTGGATACATTCTTATGTATTGAGATGTCCCAAAATATTGTCATCTGATCCTGATGTTGACGGCAAAGGAAGTGACTTTTCATCAGACCCTCTGTGGGAGAGGATTCAGTAACCGCCTCAGCAATTTCTCCTTTCCATCTTCCTAAGCAGGATGTCAAAACAGCTGTTAAAGACCTGTCAGCATGAGCGGGAATACATGAAATGCAAAACGGAAGAGGCTTCCGGGCTGTTGTTTGCTCTTAACCCTCTTAGTAATTTGCAAGGTCATGTGATTTTTCTCTTTCTGCCTTAGGTTGGACAGAAATCCAGGTACTCGGCTGGCGTACTGTCTGGCGCCATGGGGGAACTTTTCCGGAGTGAGGAGATGACGCTGGCTCAGCTTTTCCTACAGTCAGAAGCTGCTTATTGTTGCGTCAGTGAATTAGGAGAACTTGGAAAGGTTCAGTTTCGTGATGTAAGTAGTTGTGGGTTGCTCCTGGATTACCACTGAACTGTATTTTTCTTGTTATGGCCAATGGCCTCATGATGAATGTTTTGCTTTTTATTTGCGGACATAACATGATAGCACAGCTTACTGTTGGTACAGTTTTTTGCGTTGTCTTTCTGGAGCAGAGAATGTCGTGTGCCAGTCCTTTCATGTTTTTACTGTCTCCCTCTTTGAGAATAATCCTAAGCATTCTCAAGGTAATTGCTTGGGATGCAGGTGGAGGACACCAAGCTCACCTTTTCAAGGCTTGCACTTTCTTTTTGGGCTCCTTCACACCTGTAGCAGGGTATTAAGATTTCTTCATAGCTCTTCCATGCACTAGAGCGTATTTATTACAAGATCTGAAACACCCAGCTACAGAAGTGTAGCACAGAAGTAAACATATACGGAATACCCATTATTCTGAAGCATTATGCTGGGACATTGGAGAAGACATCGAAAGGAAACAGACAGTCTGAGAGTATAAAAGTGTGCCCTGTGGGGCTTCCAATCTGATAGATGCTGCTGAGAGGAGCGGGGAGGATACAGTTCCCCAGTAGACCATCTCAAAGCTCCATGTACCTCTCATTGACAGCATTCGTTATAGTCGTGATTCTACCTTCATCCATGTGAGTCGTTGATCAAAGTCTCCCTCCCCTACCATGATCTAAGTACCATGAAGACAGACACATTCCATGTCTTATCCTTAGTGCCCACATAGAAGATATTCAGTCGGTATTTGCCGGAATGAATGGATGGGTGAAAGAGGAGTGGTCAAGGGTGAAGGGTTTTCAGGAACAACTATAAAGGACACATGGACAAAACCAAGAGGGGGTGGAATCAGGGGAGGGAGGTGGGGATGGCTGAGGTGGGGGTGGGAGTGTTGGGGGGAAAGGCAGACAACTGTACTTGAACAACAATAACATTTTTAAAAAAGAGAGAAAGAAAGAGGAGTGGTCAGAAAAGTGTGAGATTCATCGATATTGGCTTCCTGGAGCTGGCAGGCTTTCAGGAAGTTCTCTGTCTGAGCTGAAACGGCACAAATAGAACCCAGTGGCATAGTCTTATTCCTCATTCTCCTTGAACCTTTTCATGCCATCTCTTTCGGAGTGCTCTACTTGACCTGGATCCCTTCTCGTACCTTTCTGAGACCGTCTCGATTTCTTCCACCAACCCCTCTTTCATCTCCTCCGCCCCTGCCCTTGGAGTCAGTGTTTCCTGAGCTCTCTCCTCCACACCCATTTATCATTTTTCATTTATCATTTTGGGGGGGGGGTCTCATCTGTTCTCAAATTTTCCATCTTTATTCAGTGAGTCTCAAATCTGTATTTCTGGCCCTGACCTCCCAAACACCTTCTCTGAATTTACACTCTCTGGGACTGTTGTCGTCCCTGCTTTTTAAGCTAGAATGTCTAAATCCCAACACCTTACCTTTTCACCAACTATTCTTTCCTCCTGACTTCCTGAAGTTGAGTCCATGCACTGATATTCCTCCAGTTTTCTAGACTTGAAACCTAAATCAAATCTAAGTCATCCTTAATGTGCAATCCTTCGTCTGATCCCAGAGTGTCTCCCTTTCTAACACCCTCTTTGTCCACTCAGCATTCTTAACTTACGATGTATTTCAATCATACAAAAAATTATAGGGAATAATATAATGAATCACTATATTTGTACTATCTACTTAAGAGATAGACATTCCACATATAATTGAAGGCCCCTGCCATTCCTTTCTCCCCCCTCCTCCCCAGAGGTGACTTCCCACAGTGACTTTTGCTTTTATCATTCCCATATGCTTGTATTTTTTACTTTTGCTCTGTATGTATCACTAACTAATAGATAGTATAATTTCGTATGTATCCTTCAGCAGATACTTTTTAAACTTAATATTTGTGAGGTTTGACCATGTTGATACTTGCAGCTAGTTCTTTTATTTAAATTGCTATATAGTTATTGTAAGACTATACAGTTTATCATTTTTTTCCTTCTGATGAACATTTAGATTGATTGCAGTTCTTTGCTATTACAGTGTTGCAATGAAAATTCTTGTCTATGTCTCCTGATGAAACTATCTGTGATAATTTCTCCAGGGTAGTGGTTCTTAAACATTTTGGTTTAAAAGCTTCTTTAGCCCTGGCTGGTGTAGCTCAGTGGATTGAGCGCGGGCTGGGAACCAGACGGTCCCGGTTCGATTCCCAGGGCACATTCCTGGGTTGCGGGCCAGGTCCCCTGTGAGGGCCATGTGAGAGGCAACCATACATTGCTGTTTCTCTCCTTCTCTGTCTCCCTCCCTTCTCCTCTCTCTAAAAATAAATAAATAAAATCTTAAAAAAAAAATAAAAAAATAAAAGCTTCTTTAAACTCATTTTTAAAAAAATGAGCCCTGGCTGGTGTGGCTCAGTGGATTGAGTGCCAGCCTGTGAACCGAAGGGTCGCTGGCTCGATTCCTGGTCAGGGCACATGCTTGGGTTGTGGGCCAGGTCCCCAGTGTGGGGTGTGCGAGAGGCAACCACACATTGATGTTTCTCTCCCTCTCTTTCTCCCTCCCTTCTCCTCTCTCTAAAAATAAATAAATAAAATCTTTTAATTTAAAACAAAAAGAGAGGGAGACCCCTAAAGGGCTTTTATATGAGTTATAGCTATTCAGAATTACTAAATTAGAAATTAAAACTGAGAAATGTTTAAAATTTTTATTGAATCATTTAAAAATTATAATAAAAACTCACTCTATGTTATCACAACATTTTTTGTAAAAAATAGCTATATTTAAAAAAACAGTGAGAAGAATGGTATTACTTTTACGTTTTTGAAAGTCTTTTAGTATCTGAATGAATAGAAGAAAGCTGGAGTCTCATTGGCTTCTGCAGTCAATGTGCTGTGAAAACATCATATGACTCTGGAATACTTCGCCGAACACTCATGAGACAATGAGAATGAAAAAGGCAAATGAGGTCTTGCGTGACCGTGAAAGTGGCATTGAGCACACCGACCTGCTGCCACTCCAGGGATTAGAACTAGGATGGGCACTGCTGAGTATAGTGTGTGTCTCTGACTGTTGGGTGTTGCCAGAGTGCTTCACAGCGGGTGTATCTCCTCACACTCCCATGGTGTCACTCCACAATTGTGTCAGCACTTCTGTGCTCACACTTAAAGAAATATACCAACCCAGTGGGTGCTAAGTGGTATCTTACTGTTTTATTTTGCATTTTCTAGATTAGCACATTTGGTATCTTTTTATCTGTGCATCGGACACTATAGGTTTCTTTAGTCCATATCATCTGCCTGTTTGCTGTGGAGTTTGCTTGTTAACTTGTAGGGTTTGTAAAAGTTCTTCATATCTTGCAGAAGCTAACCTTTTTCTACTCCTTTGCTGATAAGTTATAGGCTGTCATTTGTCTTTTCCCTTTGTTAATAGTGTATTTTGTCATACATAAAGTTTTGTTTTCTCTTTTGCAGATTGGTATTTTTTTCCTAAATATTTTATTTTGAAAAATTTCCAGCCTGACTACTCTTATGGAGGTTCACCAGTTGCTAACATTTTATCACATTTGATATCATCTTTTTTACAGCGCCATTAGAGAACAAGCTGTTTCTTCCCTTCAAATCCTTACCCTTTTCTTTCTTTTCCCTCATTTCACTGTACACGTTGTGACCTTCAGTAACAAGCTGAAGAACAGCAAGCCGACACTGGTTAGGATTGTGTTTAGCGGGGTGTAACTGGAAACCCAACTGACGGGGTGTACTTTTCTCATGTAACATGGCGCCCAGTCCCACACTGTCATCAGCGCCCTAAGATCGTCCTGTATCTCTGTCCATCTGGCCATCCTTGAACATTTGGCTTTTGTGCTTAGATAACCGCCAGGGCTCCAGGCGGTTCACCAAAGGAAGTACAAGGGGGAAGGGGAAGTACCTATGTTGGGAGGAAAAAAAAACTTTCCCAGAAATCCTCACTTACTTTCCTGATTTATTATTAGCACCAAGATTATGGCATACACTAGCTGCAAGGGACTCTGGGAAATATGGTTTTTCAATTGAGCGGTTGCTACATTGAACAAAATTGGGGTCTTTGTTACTGAAGAAATAGGGCAAAATGTTATGTATTGTATCTGTCACATGGCACTCTTGTCTTGCTCCTGACTTTAAGGGGGATTTTTTTTTGATGTTTCAAGATTTAACTAAGACATTTACTCTTTTACTTTTTTAAAAAAAATTCTATTTATTAGATTATGCAGATTTTTTTCAATTTGTGATTTTCTGAAGTTACTGTTACAGATGATTATAGAATTTCATTGAATGCCTTTTCATCTATTGAGATTATCGTTTTTTCTCCTTAATCTATTCATCTGGTGAGTTAGATATCCAGATTGTTTTTCTACTATTTTTACCAGCTTTCCTGAGATATAATTCACATACCATATAATTTGTCCTTTTAAAGTGTACAATTCAATGATTTTTAGTATATTCACAGAATTGTGCAAGCATCACCACCATCAATCGTGGAAGACTTCCATTACTTCAGGAAACCTTGCACTCATTCACAATCGCTCCCCACGACCTCTGGCAACCACTGGTACTTCCTGTTTCTGTGGCTTTGCCTCCTCTGGCCATTCCGTGGGAACAGAGCCATGCAGCGAGTCTTCTGCGACTGCCTCTGTCACCGGCACAGTGTTTTCAAGGTTCATCTGTGTTGTAACATGTATCTGTGCCTTTCCGTCTTTTTGCATCTTTTTTTAAATACGAAAATATGCAACATCCTAACATGATTGGCTTCAATATAAGAAATAGTTGGGATCTTCTATCTTCTCTGCAAAAGATATTACTCTGGGTTTAGAGAGTATTACTATCAACATGGGGAAGACATATTTCCTCACTCAACTTGTTCAGAATCTTTTATGTTTCCTCATCTGTTCCTGCTCTTTGTCATACTCTTTCCTACTCTTCAGTCCCTTACTAACACAAGCATAATGACAATTGACATTTTTTTCAATAGATGGCCATGTTGAGCATTTTGCATTATTATGCAGGCATTTCTCATAACAACCCTGCAAAGTAGAGCCTACTTTTAAGTAGTGGAGCCTACCATTCTCATTTTACAGATTAGGAACCGGTGGCATAGAGGAAAGTAACTACCACAAGGACACAGAGATGAGCCCCCAGGATTATCTGAGTCCGCTGCCCGCGTTCTTTTTCATTGAGATAGACCAAAATGTCACCCCTCTGCGGTGTACAGCTCAGTGGTTTTCAGTGTGTTCACGAGGTTCTGCACCTGTCATCGCCATCCAGCTGCAGAACATTTCATCACCCCCAAAAGAAGCCCTTCACCCATTAGCAGTCACCCCTCGTCCCCCAGCCCTTGGCAACCACTTAATCTGCCTTTCTCTGTGGATTTTCTTGTTCTGGACATTATACCAGGTGGGGCAAAGGAGGCCTACAGTTGTGAGTATGAGAAATAGGTTTATTCTTTATTATCATTTATCATTGTATTATTTTCCATACAAATAGCTGTAAACCTATTTTGCCCCACCGTGTATGTAAGCAGAACCATATACTATGTAGTCTTGTGACTGGCTTCTTTTACCGGGCATATTGTTTTCAGGGTTCATTCGTGTTCTAGCGTGTGTTAGTATGTCCTTCCCTTTTATCTCTCAGTACTCTTTGTAGGTACATACCACCTGTTATTCATTCATGCAGCAGTTGATGAACATACTTGGGGTGTTTCCGTTTTTTGGCTGGTGTGGGTAGCGCTGCTGTAAAATTTGTGTGCAAGCATTTGTTTGAGTGCCTGTGTTCACTTCTTTGGGATATATGAGTATCCCTGGGAGTGGAATTGCTGCATCATGTGGTAATCCTGTGTTTAACCTTTGAAGGAACCCCCAGGCGGCTTTCCACAGCCACCACCGTTGTACATTCTCACCAGCGACGCACGAGGGTTCCAGTTTCTTCACATCCTCACTAGCACTTGTTATTTTCCATTAAAGAAAATTACAGCCATCCTAGTGGGTACGAAACGGTGTCTCACTGTGGTTTTGATTTGCATTTCCCTCAGGGCCAATGATGGGGAGCATTTTTTCATGTGCTTATCAGTCATTTGTATAGTTTTTTTTTAAACATAAAATCATGCTTGCAAGCCTAGGATAAACTCAACTGGTCATGAGGTATATTTCAAAAAAATTTAGGGTTTAGTTTTCTAATATTTTATTAGTATTTAAAAATTATTTATAAGTGATATCGGCCTAGAATGACCTTTTCTCAAACTATTCTTATCTTATTTTGGTGCCAGGGTTATATGGGTCAATCTCAGGTATTAGTTGAGGAGTGTTCCTTCATTTTTCTCCTCTTCAGATTACTTTTTCTAAGATTTGGTCTTATCTAGTCTTTTTTTTTTTTTGTCTTATCTAGTCTTTGAGTGATTAGTAGAACCTATCTTTAAACCTTGTAGGCCTAGTGCTTTCAAATTATAGGTTTATTCTGTTTTTTTAAAGTTAGTTTTACTAGTTGTATTTTTCTAGAAAATAGTCCATTTAATGATCTAAACTTTCTGAGACATTATTGGCATAAGGCTGATTTTAGTATTATATATATATATATTTTTAAAGATTTTATTTATTTATTTTTAGACAGAAGGAGGTAGAAAGAGATGGGGAGAAACATCAGTGTGTGGTTGCATCTCACGTGGCCCTCCTGGTGACCTGGCCTACAACCCAGGCACGTGCCCTGACTGGGAATCAAACTGGCGACCCTTTGGTTCACAGCCCGTGCTCAATCCACTGAGCCACACCAGCCAGGGCTGATTTTAGCATTATATTTTAAAAATCTTTTCTATGTGTAGATGCCTTATTTTATTATTATATTTATTTCCGTCTTCTGTCAGTCTTATAAACAGTTTGCCATTTTGTCTTTTCAAATAACCAGCTGTTAAGAAAAAAATAAAATAAAATAAAATACTAAGAAAAAATAACCAGCTTTTGACCTGGGGCATCTTCTCTAGGGCTTTGTCTCGTTCTGGGACTTCCCTCATTTCTGCTTTTTTGTTGTTTTCTACTTCCTATTATCTTTTTCTAGCATCTTGAATTTGAACATTTAGTACATTAATTTTTAGTCTCTTCTGTTATATGCAATTAAGGCTGTAATTTTCCCTACACCTTTAGCTGCATCCTGCAAAGTTTGATCTTAAGCATTTTCATTATCATTTCATAAATTATTTAAGTTGCTTCATAGATATCTGTTATTAAATACTAATTTCTTCTTACTATCGTTAACCTCTTTTATAGGGAATTATTACAATCATTCACAAATAAATCCTTAAACGTACATAACCTGTAATTTTGTGATGGAAGCATAGTTCTAATGAATGTTAAGGACAAGAGTTAACAGAAATGGTTCTTTCTTCCCTGACCGATGTGGCTCAGTGGGTTGGGCATTGTTCCGCAAAGCGATAAGTCACTCAGTTCGATTCCCGGTCAGGGCACATGTCTGGGTTGCGTGTTCGGTCCCTGGTCAGGGCTCGGATGGGAGGCAACCAATTGATGTTTCTCTCTCACATTGATGTTTATGTTTCACTTTCTCTCTCCCCCACACCACTTCCTGTCTAAAATCAATAAACATATCCTTGGGTGAAGATTAAGATAATTTTTTAGAAATGAAAATTACTTGTGATGTGTGAATGAGTGAACCACCTTGTCACTTAGAAGGTGAAAAACCTGGAACAGAAGACCAAGAGAAGTGTGCCTTCCGTTTCTTTTGGTTGGGAGGAAGGAGAGAGGGAAGACCAGGCAGTGTCTACTATATTAGTGGTTCAAAGCTTTGGTGGTATGTTGAGGAGGGGACTCACTGAGACTTTTGGCCTGGGCAGAGCATTTTGCACTGAGTCTGATTTGCCTTCATTCCAATATGTGGCAGCAGCGAGGGAGGGGTTTTTATCTTTAGTTGGTGCAACTGGCTCCAAAGTGGATCAGTGTATTGCATCATACATTGACACAAAAGCAGGCTTTCACTTTGCAGGATGCGTTGGTTGTGAAACAGAGGAAATAGATGCCATGTTTGAATATTTGGTACTGTGTTCTTATTTTGCAGTTAAATCCAGATGTGAATGTCTTCCAGAGGAAATTTGTGAATGAAGTTAGAAGATGTGAAGAAATGGATCGAAAACTTCGTATGTGCACTTTGGCTCTATAACGAGTCATTTGTCTTAAATTAGAGACACCAGCCCTCCTCATAAAGGAAGGAAATAGTATAGGAGAAAAAGAAAGGAGGAAAAATCTTGCGGTCCTGATGTTAAGATGAATTTCTAGTTTGCAGTAGAGCGTGTGCTGTTCGGGGCAGGTGGTACTTAGTGGAAACCTTGTTCGAGGTCATGAGGCTGTAAGATGAAAATACCGGGGTTTTTTTGTTTTTGTTTTTTGTGGGAAGGGTTTTAGAGTAGAGTTACATTATAGAATTCTGAGAAGTGGAACCCAGACTACCATCAATTTTATTTATTTTTATTTTTTTTAAAGATTTTATTTTTATTTATTTTTAGAGAGAGGGGAAGGGAGGGAGACAGAGAGGGAGAGAAACAGCAATGTATGGTTGCCTCTCACATGGCCCTCACTGGGGACCTGGCCCGCAACCCAGGCATGTGTCCTGACGGGGAATCGAACAGGGACCCTCTGGTTCCCAGCCCGCACTCAATCCACTGAGCTACACCAGCCAGGACTACCATCAATTTTTGATGTCAGCCTAGCCACCTTTTAATCTGAGCTATTTGTGTATAAGGGAAGAAACTAACCGTTATTAAGGTTGGATTGAGAGTTAGGGTGTTTATATACTTTATTTCATTCATTTCCTACAACATTCCTTTAAGATGGGTGTTAATCTCATTTAATAAATGAGGAAACCAAAAATCAGAGAGGTTAAGTGACTTGGACCAATAGTGTAAGTGGTCATGATGGAATCAGTATTTGAATCCAGGTCGTTCCATCTGGCTGTAAAACCCGAGATCTTGCTGTTATACTCCGCCAGCTCTCCCTTAGCTAATGGGTGGATTGTCTCCCCATCCTAAAAACATGTCAGTAGTTGCAAACATTTTTCTGGTGTTTTGGGGTCTTTTTCTGCCTCTTGCTTTTTGTTTGTTTTGTTTCAACAGACAGACAACTCTTTTTCAAATGTAATAAAACCCTTTCACCTAGAGTTTCTCTACTGGTGTGTCAGTTGTCTAATATTCTATTGAATGGGCTCCTCCGTCGTTCTGCTTTGCCGGCAGGACCTGTGGCCAGAACCGTCATACTCTGGGTAGCAGTCACACGGGGTGCAGAGCTGATGCAGGTGTGGCCAGTTTGAAGATCAGAAGCGGGGAAGAAGGCAGTAGAGGGATGATAACCCTCTTTGGAGTAGCTGTGCTTTAGAGGATGTGGGGTAGGAGAGAGGAATGTAGAGAAAAAAAGGATTTACATGTTCTGCTTCTTTTATGTAAAAGTATCTTTCTTAGAATGAAGTTCTTTTTTAGCCATGTTTGGCATCTTATTATTTCCTCAAATACTGGCAATTCCAGGCATGTGCTATACATGAATGTTTTGATTCTGTCATTTTAGGATTTGTTGAGAAAGAGATAAGAAAAGCTAATATTCCAATTATGGACACTGGAGAAAACCCAGAGGTGCCCTTCCCCCGGGACATGATTGACTTGGAGGTAAACAGTTCTGGAGAAGCCAGATAACTTTCTTGCTACCGAAATGCAGAAATTGCTGAGTGCATGGAGAGTAGAGTAATTCTTGCTGTCTTGTCAGCATTGCCTATTGATTGCAAATGTCCTGTGGATGGGATTAAAACGAAGTCTCTTTTTTATGGCATGGAACAGTATGTTGAACGGTATCACATGCCACTAAATAAATGTTTATTGGCTCATTGAAACCTTATTGAATTAATGTCACTTTATCTAGTAATTTATTAATCTCATAGGCTAAATAAACGAATAGCCAATAAATTTCAATATTTATTTTATCCATCTGAAGTCCCTTGAGAAATTCAACCAAATGTATAATAGAATATATAACCAAAGATGATTTTTTTTTTAGATTTTATTTATTTTAATTTTAGACAGAAGGGAACAGAGGGAGAAAGAGAGGGAGAGAAACATCAATGTGTGATTGCCTCTCACGTGGCCCTCACTGGGGACCTGGCCTGCAACCCAGGCATGTGCCCTGACTGGGAATCAAACCGGTGACCCTTTGGTTCACAGCCCGTGCTCAATCCACTGAGCTACCCCAGCCAGGGCCCAAAGACAATTTTAAACAAAATTTTTCATAATGAAAATTGCCCTGGGGAAAAAAATATATTTGCAGGGTAGATATAAGACTGCCATCAGGGTGGCAAGAATTTTGTTGGACAGATGAATTCATATCTTTCAGAGCAAAAACACTGAGCTTAGTGTGAGTTAATAGTTTGATTTCCTTTCTTTTTTTGTAGGCTAATTTTGAGAAGATTGAAAATGAACTGAAGGAAATCAACACAAACCAGGAAGCTCTGAAGAGAAACTTCCTGGAACTGACTGAATTAAAATTTATACTTCGCAAAACTCAGCAATTTTTTGATGAGGTCAGACTATTGTTTATTTCAGTATTTGAGCAGCTGATATTACACCTGCATAAGTGGGCCATATTTTTATTCCAATAATTATTTTAATTTGCTAGTTCGAAAGCAGTGCCATTTTCACACCTTGTTTCAGTTGGAGGAATATCAGATTATGTTCCATTTTTCATGCAGTACACAGCCAGACATAGCTTTGTATATTTTTTCATTTTTTGTAATTTTTCATCTCCAGATGGGGGAAGGAATCCTAAAGTAGTTGTATAAACATAGTTAGTTGAAATTTTTACATTATGTATTAAGGTAAGTAAATGTTTAAGGTTAAAGTTGAAGCGACAAGAAGCATTTGATTTTATGTGGTATGATAACAAAAGTTTAATCTCCAAACCTTTTGTCATCAAATTTTAATTTTATTCTCTATGTTTGCCCATCAATCTTTGAGCACACTTTTAACTACTCTAGATACCACACGTAACACTTTAATTTGTAAGTGTTTTTTAATACTGTATGGAAATATTGGTAGGATGCTTGTTTAGAACTCCTGGATTTTCACATAAACTCAACTGCATTGCCATACAAGGGGACATGTTAGTAAGTTCCCGGATTAAAAATGCAGGTGACTAAGTTGCCAGATGTCAGACTTCCTTCTTCTAATTAAACTTGGGAAGGAGTCATAGCTTTCAGCGTAGACGTGCTTTTTCTGATGGCTCAAAATATGGGTAGTTCTCTTTCTTACAGGTGCCTTAGCCACCCGATTAGCACCATCAGGCACTTCCGAGATTGTTCTAGTCACCGTTCGGTGTGCCTTCCCAGAAAGTTCTTTTATTTCCTTTGCCCCCCAAAAATGTGTGTGTGTGGCAAAACTTTTCAAAAACAGAGGGCCTGTTTTAGTGAGCAGCTGCTCTGTTCTCAGTTCTACGTTAAGTTTCTGTCTTTGGAGGAAAGGACAGGCCCCTGTAGTTCCTAGGGCAGAGCAGCGTTTCTGCAACCAGCAGCATCGGAATGCAGACTCTCGCCCCCGCCCCAGACCTCTGTCAGGGACTCTGAGGACAGGGCTCAGCAGTCTGTTTGCACCAGACATCCCAGGGCAGACTAGTTTGAGAACCACAGTGCTCGAGAAATCCGAAAATGTGATACATTCCTCAATAACTAAGGATTTAACTTAGAGAAGCCGCGCTAATTAAAAAGACCTGCTGGGTTAAGGGAAAGGGGGGAAGGTCTTATGAGTTGAATTGCCTGGTCCTTCCAAGAATCAGAATCTGGCAATATTTATTCAGAGAGGTTTGGTGTGAATATTCAGCCTGCTCCCTGAGTTGAGAATTTTGAGTCTGATGATAGCTTCTTTCCCTAGTCCCCAATTACCTGTCACATCAGAGGGTGTGGGACAGTGTGATTAACTCTTTACAAGTCTTTCAGGTCTTTTGCAACAGGCATGGCCACTGTGCCACATGGTTTTAATGAACAAGTAGTCTGGAGTTTCAGTGTGCTCACTGCCTGCATTGTATCTACCCTCATTAATTCACTGAGGATTTGACGAACACCTGCTCTTTGTGAGGCAGACGATGAGTAAGACACGGTCCCTGTGCTCAGGGAATGTTATCACTTAGTCATATCAGGAAACATCCCAGACACGGTTCCTCCAGGTGCTCACAGATATGCGCCTGTCTAAATGTGTTCAAGCTGCGGCCCCCAGATGCAGCGTAAACCTGGCCTCAAGATCAAAGCCTGGCTATTTTTAGCATCATTCAGGGCTTCGTTCTCCCCCCTCCCCTTTTTTCCTTTTGATATAGTCTTTGTTTACTGCTGAGATGTTGCTGCAAAGTATGAAAAGCTCTTTCATAACTTCCCGAGTTTAAGGATTGAAATAGGCTTCCTAGTCTAGTTCATTCTACAAGAAATTCTGAATAAAGATCGACAAATGGACTCCCTTAAGGGAAACAGTTATTTAAACTTTGTGTTATAATTTTAAAAAAATAGTAAAAATATAATAAGAGGACCCACTTGGAAAGATGATACAAGATTTTAAAATCCTATAGGGGTCAGGCACTTCTTTGTGATTGACACACCTCACGCGAAATGCCCATGCTGAGAAGCCTCGCTCTGTGTCTTCGTGACCTTCATGCCCAATCCGTGGCAAGGTGTTTTTCCCTCCTAATTAAGCAAAACATTCAAACACACACACACACACACACACACACACACACACACACACCTGGAAGTGCTTTGGAACACGAGGTCTTGGCTGTGAGAGCTTCTTCCGCCGCTTTTGTCATCAGTCCCTCTCATTCCCAGCATCCTCAGCGCAGCGCAAGAAGTCTGGCAAGACCCACTCTGTGTCTTCTCCCCAAGTGCCTTGCCTGCCCTCGCCACTGGCTGGCAGCCTCAGCCAGGTCCCTTTCAATAGCCCTTGCCCTGCTGTTACTGAACAGCAGCCTCAGAGGTCGCTGCCACAGCAGGAGACCAGACCTCACTGAGTGAGTGCGTGTGCACGTGTGAGGGCACGCTTTAAATAACGTAGAAGATAAGGAAACTCGAGGCCCTCAAATCTTGAAAACATAGGTTCTTCCATGAGATTTTCTTCCATGCCTAAAATTAGAAGATTTGCAAATGGCCTTAAACACTACCAATTTCAAAGCCTTCTTTCTGGTGAATATGATCAATAATTTATAATAATGAGTTAGCAGAAAAGGATGAAATCAGAGAATGATTCTTTCCATCTTTTGGTAGAAGGGTTATGATTGGTGAGGGGTGTAGAGGGGGAAAGGTAAACACATTGAATACTCTTATGATTCAAGATGATTACAAATCCAACTTCGCCATTTCTTATCCATAGCATTTAAAAATGACTTGTTAATGATTATCCTTTTCTCAGTCTTCTTGCTTATGAAGACCTGTAAGAGCTGGAGAGATTTCTCTGCATCTTTTACCATAAGCACCATAACATATGAGAACGTAAAGAAGACTGGAAAAGTAATGGTTAATGGCATGCAGATCCCCGCCTTCCTTTCCTTCTGAGTTTTCCATTCATCTGCTTTCCTTACTTTTCTTTTCCATCTGCCATCGCCTGTGGGGTGTGGGTGAATACCTTAGGTGACAAAGTGTACTTTCTTTCTTAATGTTAGATGGAAATAAAAGTGTTTGCTCTTGGTAACTGACGTAGCTTGAACAGAACGTGCTGCTTATACTTCAGAGTAGAACTAGGACCGCTGAAGCTCTGCTACTTCCTTCTTCAGGGCCTGGTTTCAGTGTTCTGATTGGGCAAGCGGGTAAACTAGAGGGCATAGCAAGTGACTTAGAGGAACACTGGCAGTGCTGTTAGTGTTTGTTACTGGAGAGCCCAGATTAGGTTTTCGATACTCGAAAACATGGTTTTAGAGATTGCTTTAAAGGCCTTCAGTTACTGGTTCTGGTCATCCTATTTTCTCATCAGGCACGATTACTTTAATTTTTTTTTTTTATCCTCACCTGAGGACATTTTTTCATTGCTTTTAGAGACAGAGAAAGGGAGAGAGAAACATCAATTGGTTGCCTCCCGTACGCTCCCAGACTGGGGATCGAACTTACAACCTAGGTGTGTGCCCTGACCATGAATCTAACCCGCAACCTTTTGGTTATGGGATGACGCTCCAACCAGCTGAGCCAGACCGGCCAGGGCAGGCACGATTATTTTATTTAAAAATGTTTAACTTTCCTGTCTAAGACATAGGATTCTTAGGTATGAAGTAGTGAAATTATGAATTAGAATATTATTGCAAGTTTCTAACCAAAAGAGTCCCAGATAACAGTCTTTGGGGGTAGTCTAATTGCTGCTCCATCGTTTGTCACCTTTAGAGCACACGTCTGCTCTGAGGCTGATCTCTAGGGTTGGTTTAAAACCAGGTCTTATGGACCCCACTGGGAAGTAGGCAGGAGTTCTGTGAGGTGCAGTCCGTTTCACTGGTTTTTGCCAAGGGACATCCCCAGAGCAAGCTGAAATGTGGTAATCATCTGGGCCCTCAAAATCAGTTGCATGTGACTTATAGTCATCTGAGTTGACTTTTAGTACAAACCAAAAGGGCCCCCTGAGCTTCCGTTTGGCAGCAAGCGGTAGCCTGAGCTCCCGTTATCTATCTCAAGCTTTTCCAAATCTCGTGACAGTATTTCTCTGCCCTTCCGCTCTTCTGACATGCTTAGTGTGGCCCTTCCCTTTTTTTTTGGATCAAAGTTGATCCTGCTTTTAGAATTTGCTTCCTAAAACAATTGCTTTCACTTTTTAAGGCTTTCAGACTTGTATTTGAGGTTCCCATGAGGTGGTTTTTGTTAATGAGTTGACGGAAGTAGAATCCTGAAATTCAGAATGAAAATGATAGAGAAAGATTGTCCTGATTTTTTTTTTTTCATTAATTTTGCTCTTGACAAAGAAGATTGTTCTGGCTTACTCTTAGTCCTTAGGCAAACAGGAAGGGCATGGATATTGAGGTTGGGGAGATCAGACAGTGGAGATGTGGAGTGGCCTTTATTTTTGAGGGCAGCTTCTCCTTCCTCGTGGGAGTAGAAAGTGGTAGGATGTGTTGCATGGAGAGAGGTTAGGAAATACAGACCTAGCACTTCTGAGGTCCCTCTGCTCCTTCATTTCATTGTATAAACTGTCATGGTGGAAATCATTTTAAATCTAAACGATTAAACTAGCCCGCACACTCTCTATTGGCTGAATGTCTGTTACTCTCTTCGCTTCACTTGATCTAGATTGTTGGATTAAGCTATGTTCTCAAGAATCCTTAAACTGTAAATCTTACATGGACTTTTTAATATTCCTAGATTCCTGCTCAGAAACTAGGACATTCGGATATGTTTTCACTTTTTCTCCCCTTTATGGATGCAGCAGAGGCCCCGGGCCTGTCCCGCTTTTGTGCTTCTTATCCTTTTGGAGAAAGAAATATTCTTTAAATCCCACAGTTGGGTGCATTTTATACAGTGGCCATGCTGAAAGTTCTTATATTTAACATTTTTAAGAGCACAGAAAATCTAGCTACCTGGAGCTATTTCCTCTGCCTTTCTTCAAATCACACACTGTGACAATGCTTTTATTTTCTTCCCTGGAAAGAGAGTCTGCATCTTTCACATTCTCACACAGGGAAAGTTCTAGTTTGTAACTGCCTGGAAATGTGATGTTGAGAGCATCTGCGAGCTGCCTTGTTTTTGCTCAAAGGGAAGGAACACTCCAGCTTCTATCCACGTGAAGAGATATTTCCTGGTACTTTCATGGCCCATTTAGGAAAACATAAGAGAAAAAATGGCTTCCACCAAGTAAGATTTATACATGGCACCATCATTTCATGTTGTTTTCTTTTTAATTTTTTTTATTTCTTAAGCCGTTTCCCCAGTCGCTTTGCTGGGCCAGTTATGCTTTCTTTACCTCTTGTTTCTGTCCTTTGTTTTCTTCCGTGTTCTCCCTGTGTTCTTTTTGCGGGTATGTCTTCTCTTTTGGTGGTTTGTTTTTCACCTCCATTTTCTGAACTCATCTCCTGGTTCCTCGTTCCCTGCATGCCACTAACTATTTTCATTAGATATTAATTGATTTGTGAATTCAGGCTGAATTGCATCATCAGCAGATGGCGGATCCAGACCTGTTGGAAGAGTCCTCATCCCTCTTGGAGCCAAGTGAGCTGGGAAGAGGCACGCCCTTAAGGCTTGGGTGAGTACCCCTTCAACCCTCCGTTCTCAGTGGGATCATGTTCATTTTCGCTGTTCAGAAGAGCAAGAGGCTGGCCTTCACTTGCTTCCAGGTGCACACTGCCCTGAGCCCATGGAGGGGTGTTTCTAAGTCGATTTGGATTCAGTTCCTGAGTTGTGTTTTGGCAACTCTCGTTTAGGCCCAGGAATAAACCTTTACCAGTCCTTTCGACATAACAGTGCACAGCCCCGTGATGGTCTTTGTCCCTCTCCTCGTTTTCTTTCTTTGTCGCAAAGCCTTCCATCCCACGGCGCGGGACAGATTTCCCAACCTGGCTCTTCTTCCCACAGCTTCGTGGCTGGCGTGATTAACCGGGAGCGCATCCCTACTTTTGAGCGCATGCTCTGGCGGGTGTGCCGGGGGAATGTGTTCCTGCGACAGGCTGAGATCGAGAACCCCCTGGAGGACCCCGTGACTGTAAGACGAGGGAACTGTGTCTTGTGGAGTAGGTCTCGTAAAGGGAGCTCAGAGCTGTAACCCAGCGTGGCGCCCCCTGACTCCAAACCCCACGGAGGAGCCCCTGTGTTTGCCTCTGCTTTGAGGGGCTGCTCTTTTCCTCTTACCTGCCATGCCATACACATTTTAAAGCTATGCCTGTGTACTATTTTGATTGCAAATATGTTTTTCCAGTCCTTTTAACCTTTAGCCTTAAGTTTTCTGTTGCTTTTCTGGGACCCAGTGCTATCTGGCTCCAAACTGGGCATTCCGAAGCATGGGGAGCAGATGGGAACAGCTCTTCTCTTTCCTCCGACCTGACGGCGTTCAGGCAATATGAGATTTAAAGTGGAATTGCTGAGCAGGGCTCACTTGTACTAAGAGGAGAATCGTCCTAGAGTCTGTGTCAAGCTCCTGGTTGAGATCAAAAAGAAACACAGAAAGCGTGTTGTGATTTAGCGATGACAGGCGAACGCGATTGTAGGGGAGCCCGAGGGCCGGGGTGCAGGACAGCGGCTGAAGTGCAGGATGGCCCTGTCCTTGCGGAGTCACTGCCGGCCCTGCGCCGCCAAGGCAGGGAGTTACGGACAGCGTTTCCTGCCGGAGTAGAAGGCTGAACTCTCGGTTTTTATTTGGGGCCTAGGGCGACTACGTGCACAAGTCGGTGTTCATCATTTTCTTCCAAGGCGACCAACTGAAAAACAGAGTCAAGAAAATCTGTGAAGGGTAAGAGGGATGAGCCTCTCCCGAGGGCACGGCCAGACCACCCAGCTCTTCTCAGCCTTAGAACATCGAACAGTGAAACACAGACCCTGTTAGTTTGCCTTGTCCCGGTGAACATACCTGTTAATAATGGTAGGGCTGTTTTACACAATTCAAAATGGCCTGGGTTCGTTGTTTAAAGTGCCATCACAGCCACAGTTCCTTGTCTTGAAAGAAAGTAACCTGGATGCATGATCTATAAATGCCAGGTTGTTCTGGGACGAGGGGTCTGCCTACTCAGCAGGGTGCCGCAGGCACTTCAGCTGTTCTGAAATTCCACCCAGGGGATCTTTCTTTTGTGCCGTTTAAAAAAATAATTTATATTTCTGGGTTTTGCTTTTTTAATCTAAGGGAATTGTATACCTACAGAGAACATCAAGATAGTTCAAACGGCACTGCTCCATTTGTAGGCCACTCCCTGGAAACCATTGTTATCGATCGCTGCGTCGGTTTGAACGAACCCTGCGTTGGTCCTTGTAGTGCACTGGGATTACTTCCCGAGAGTGTTAACCTGGACAGGTTAAGCCCGGCTGGTGTAGCTCAGTGGATTGAGTGCGGACTGGGAACCAGAGGGTCCCGGTTCGATTCCCAGTCGGGGCACATGCCTGGGTTGCGGGCCAGGTCCCCAATGAGGACCATGTGAGAAGCAACCATACATTGCTCTTTCTCTCTCCCTTCTCCTCTCTCTGGAAAAAAAAAAAAAAAAAAAACCTGGACAGGTTAAGAGGTATCCATGTCTCCAGGCTGTGTCTGTGCGTTCCAGGTTCCGGGCCTCCCTGTATCCCTGCCCTGAGACGCCCCAGGAGAGGAAGGAAATGGCTTCTGGAGTTAACACCAGGATCGATGATCTCCAAATGGTATGCACAGGGCTGCAGGGAATTTGTTTTGTGAAACAGAAGACCGGCCTCAGCCCTGAAACACTAACAGTTTACCAGGCACCTGCAGCAGCTCAGGATTCCAAAACAAGCCGAGTCCCTTTGGGAGCAGGGGGAGCGTTGCGGGGAGTGGCTGATAGAAATAGCATCCATCATCCTCAAATGAGACAGGAATGCTGTGCTTAGAGGATTCAGTTCTCCTCAGCATGAGTCAGATGTATGCCTAGTTACAAAGTAAACCAGATAATACAGAAGTATGTACAAAGTCAGTTCCGCCCTCTCACACATGCTCTGCAAACAGGCAGCCACCCTCCACAGCTCGGCGTGCGTCGCTCTGGTCACCTCGGAGGTTAACCCCGCAGTCTAGCCAAAGCGTCCCGGTGTCACTCCTGTACCCAAGCAGGAGACTGCATTAGATTTTCACCAAATCACGGTGTGTGTGCTTTACACACACCATGCTTGCCACAGGGTTCTAATGAGGGCGTCATGATTTACACATACGTGGAAGGAAGAGGGTGGCCGGTTGGAGCTTTGTTTCCCGTGGAAGGAATGTGATGAGTGCCCCGTGAAGCATTAATAAACATACCAACCCCGAAGGCATGTCTCCCCAGCAGTGGCACAGTTGTCTGAAATAGGCTGCAATTCGCATTTCACCTCCCCCATCTTCCCCTCCAACCCCCACTGTACATGACCCAGCAACGGGACCTGCTGCCGGCTCCTTTGAGGTATACTTACTTGTTTGGCCAGAACTGCTGGTGGGCGACAGGCCATATTAGTATGTTCTGGCTTCTAAGGACTGTCTTACCCCTTCCCAGGCTTGTGGGTAGATTTTAAAGTGCCTGTGCAGCCCAGCTGTAGGAGCTGAAACTTTAAAAAAATTGAATACCAAAGAATGAGATGTGGGGGGGGGGAGGGGGCGGGGGGGATAGGGAAAGAAAAAAGCAAACAGAACATTGCTTCTAAGTTTATTTAGCATCCTTCCAGAAGGTATCATAGTAATTGTGAAATTGTCAACAGCCAGAAAGAGAAAAAGTAGCTTTGTTCCTTTATTCTTGAGTGAGTTAAGAGTTTCCCTGGCATGCCGTGGCTTTTCTTTTTTAAACCTCTCTGTGGAAGTCACATTCTACTGCCTAAGCCCATGGTTCAGGGAGTAGTGACTGCTGCTTTCTGAACTGACTTGAAGAGCTATGCTGGAGACTTGTGCTAAAATGACTAGTATGTAGCTTCTTCCTCTTCAAAGAGATGCAGAGATTTAAGATAGATGTTCACACAGAAATAAGAGCGGCGGCTTGCTTGCCCAATTTCGGCTTAGCCCCTTGACTGCTGTTAAAACCTTGACTCTCTGGTGACAAATAAGGCAGCAGAGTGTGAAGTGACCCTGCCCCACTCTCCCACTCTAGTCTTGGCGATCTGGTTTCCAAAGGAAGGGCACCGAGACAGTCCCCCCGCAAGCCTAACAGGAAGGTAAAGACTCATCTGCCTGCTCATGCCAGTGGAGTGTGGCAGTCCGACCCCCGCTCAGGTTTCTGGACCCTCCTGTCCCCTGTCTGCTGTTATGGGGGTCTCTCTTGACACAGGCAGACGGTGGGTCGGCACCGCCTCTTCCCCACCGTTCCCTGACGCAGGCCTATGTACAGGGGGTTCTGCCGTATGCTGTTCTCCAGTGAGGACTTGCTGCTTTGTCAGTGCCTGGGCCCGCGGTGCTGACTTCTCGGAGTCTGTCACAGGCCTGACATGGAAAGTCCCTGCTCTTCCATGATTCAAGTAAAAGCCCATGGCCACGAGGTTGTGCCGCAGATTTGGTAGTAAGGTTGAATGTGTAGTGAAAAGGTAAAGTCCGTTTTCTCAGGTTTCTCTTGAGCTTGAAGCTAAGCAAAACTGAATGTTAGTAACTGGAACTCTAATTTCTTATCATTTGGCCTCTCCAAAAAGCCATTATAGCCAAAGGAAGAAAAAAAAAAAAACCCCAGACCCCCAGTAACCCTTCTCAGAAAGCTGTGCCTCTTTGCCATTCGTAACCTGAGATTTAGGGTTGGTGCTCGGAGGGTCCCTCCCATGGTCCTTTCTCTCCCAAAGGTTTTGAATCAAACGGAGGACCACCGCCAGAGGGTTCTGCAGGCGGCGGCCAAGAACATCCGTGTCTGGTTCATCAAAGTGCGGAAGATGAAGGCCATCTACCACACCCTGAACCTATGCAACATAGACGTGACTCAGAAGTGTCTGATTGCAGAGGTCTGGTGCCCCGTCACCGACCTCGACTCCATCCAGTTCGCACTCCGAAGGGGCACGGTGAGTACCCCACGGCTCACAGCGCGGCCCGTGGCCAGGAAAAGAGGTCCCCATTAAGAACAGCGTGAATTACATTGTGTGGCATTTTTACTTTCAGAGCTCTTTATTATATTCATCTCGTGCTCATCTTGTATCCTGATACATACATCTTATATGTGTCCTTTTGTTCCAAAGGTTCACGTGGCAGTTCAAAAAAGAGTAAGTGACGTAGTCACATATCCGTGATTCTCCAGGGTAGCTCAGGACCAGAGTGGCGTTTTCTGACCCCGTTCTCAGTCCACCAGACTGCTCTGTAGTCTGACCCTGGCGGCTTCACTTAGGGGTTAGAACAGCTGCCCCGACGGGGCACTGACCCACGCCGGGCTGAGATGGAGGACCTCAAGGGTGTTTCGATTCCCTTGGAGAGACTGACATGCAAACATACAAGATGGTCTGTGTGAACAGTGGTACATGCGTGTGGAGGGAGGGCGCTAGCTTTTCCAACTAAGATGATTGGACAAAAGCTTCAAAAAGAAGGTGGCATTGGGGCTTTGAGAAATGAGTAAGATGTCAATCAACAACGGTGAGGAGAAAACATGGATGAAGGCAAGAAGTACAGGATGACCGTTCGCGGTTGGGCAAGAACAGGAGTTATGATGGGTGAGCCACGGACTAGGATGTAGGTTACATCCTAACTGAGAAGGGTTTTCAAATACCAGGGTAGAAGATTTAAAATTTATTCCGGAGGGAACAGAGAGGCATTATTTAGCAGTGGAAGGACATGACGAACGTAGAGTTTTAAAGGGGTAATCTGGCCTTGACCAGCACAGCTCAGTCCCCAGAAAGTGAAAGGTTGCCAGTTCAATTCCCAGTCAGGGCACATGCGTGGGTTGTGGGCCTGGTCCCCGATTGGGGTGAATGTGAGGGGCAACTGACGGATGTTTCTCTCTCACATCCATGTTTCTTCCCTCTCTTTCTTCCTCCCTTCCCCTCTCTCTAAAGTAAATAAATGAAATCCTTCTTTAAAAAAGGAATAACTGTTGATAGCATCTTGGTTGGGTTGGGGAATAGGGCGAGTCTATAGGTGGGGGTCAGTTAGGAGGTTATTTTAAACGAGACTAGTAAATTATAAGGACCCCTGGGGTAAGAACTGACAGTAGAAAAAGAAAATAATGATGAATTTGTGAGACATTCTGAAGGAAGAACCAGTTAGGTAGACTTGGTTTCTAGCAACGTGTAGGAGAAATACAAGGAGAAAAAAATGGAAATGTTTACAAGGCATCAGAGCTGGGCGGTAGTAAAATAATGGTTCCATGAATGGAAGTAAAAGCTCAGCAACAGAAACTTAGGGAAGCTAAAGATGTTAAGTTCAGTTTCAATCACATGGAGGGGCTGGACAGAAATCCACATGAAAATGTCAAACACATAATGGAACAGGTTCTCAATGGCAGAGGCAAAAACGTGGGGTTCATGGGGATGGTCGGCAGTGAGGCCTCCGAGAGGGAAAATAAGCAAGCTGGAGAGAGCACCGGGAGGGCCCCGCAATGTCCTGGGATAGGCCGGGGAGGAGAAGCCAGCAAAGAGATGTAAAAAGCACGGTTAGTGAGCGGCAGGGGACTCCTGAGGAATGAAGATTTTTACCCCAGAAGAGGGAGACCTCCAGAGTCAAGCTTGCATTTGGGAGAAAAGACCTCGGAACCTGGTGACCGGCAGCCACTTCGAATGAGCGAATGAGCATGCTCAGCTGGGCTGCAGGGGATTGGGGTGTTCAGGGCAGGCGGAGAGACGGGTCGGAGCAGCACTTCGCTCTCTCCCTGGCGGGGTGAGGACACTGACGGCCTCCAAGGCAGGGGAGGGTGTCTCGGAGAACGACGTGCCACGTTTTCGTTGGTTACACATTTCAGAATTACATGTTTTTTCACAGTAAGGTTTTCTTCCCAAGACGTAATCTAAATCTTTTGCTATAAATTTTACACCTAGTTTCAGTTTCCCCAAAGCCTGTGAACGACTGGGATATAATTTACCTCGAATAAAATACACTTCGTGTGCGCTGTTCCTTGGGTTTTGACCCACACGCACTCCTGTGAAACCGCAGCCGCGTTTCGCGTTTCGGGCGCCAGTGGTGATTTTTCTGCTTGCCGTTGCCCAGGAACACAGCGGCTCCACTGTGCCCTCCATTCTGAACAGGATGCAGACCAACCAGACGCCCCCCACCTACAACAAAACAAACAAGTTCACATATGGCTTTCAGAACATCGTAGACGCTTATGGAATTGGCACTTACCGGGAGATAAATCCAGGTAAAAGAGCTTGAATTGTTCCTCTCTATAGGTTTTATTTTTTTTGTTGTATCTTGCAATGCATCACTTTAAATGCTACTGAACAACTGGTTTAAAACTCAAGATATCACCCTAGGTGGTGTGGCTCAGTGGATTGAGCGCCAGCCTGGGAACTGAGGGGTCGCCAGTTTGATGCCCAGTCAGGGCACATGCCTGGGTTGCAGGCCAGGTCCCTGGTTGGGGGCGTGTGAGAGGCAACCAATTGATGTGTCTCTCGCACATCGATGTTTCTCTCCCTCTCTCTCTCTTCCTTCCCTCTAAAAATAAATAAATAAAATCTTAAAAAAAAAAAAAACTAAAGATATCAAGACCCCAGCTGTAGTGTAATTCCTGTAAAGAGGTGCCCATTTATCTCCAGGAGGAACTTCTGTTCTCTGGTTTTACAGTTCAAGTTATGTGAAGAACTTTGTTGATTATGAAGCAAAAGTCATACAATAAAAATTTTAAAATTTGTAACATCTTCATAATTTTATGATTAAATTTTGAAAGAAGTATAGAAATGACCTCATTCAAGTTCCCATCAAAGGAGAAAAATCTTAGATATGTCAAGAGGAGGTGGTTTTGTAGGAATGAGCTCAGTGGACTGGATTCTCCTGTGTGCTCTGAAACACCTGGCTTTCTCTAGCACATCATTTGCAGGAACAGCTTTAAGCACAAAATTTTTTCCAAGATAGCTGACATTTTAAAATGGCTTCCCGTTCCAGGTTAGAGAAAATACGGTAATTATTGACCAGGTTAGGCACAAAGCAGATTTCTCCTCTGTGTGGAGAGTTAAGTATTAAGGCAGGAGGTTGAGAATTCCCGTTCAACTGGAGTCTTCTGCGGCACCTGCTGCGCTCCAGGTCCTGGGTTTTTCCCCACCTACCGCTTTACTCAGCAGGAAAATGGTTGCTATGCAACAGAAGAAAGCTGGCGGGCTCCAGGGGCAGTGTCCCAGGGGTTAGTAAAAGGAATTGAGGAACAGAACACATTGTTGCCAACGCCAGAGGCAAGGCTTTCACTTCCTGTGTTCTTCTTGTGTAGAATGCCCGCAGTAGGTCAGCCCTCGGAGCTGCTTTGTGAGGGGTGTGATGTGTTGGGAGTTGTGGTTTTCTGTGCTTTGCCTTTTTCCTTCTTTGGTTTTTTATTCATTATTTTTTTAAGTATGGGTGACATGCACCATTATATTAGTTTCGGGTGCACAACCTAGTGATGAGACATTTATGCACCTTGCAAAGCGGTCACCCCAGTAAGGCCGGTACCCCTCTGACAGTCTGTGGTTTCTTCTTAGCTCCATACACCATCATCACGTTCCCCTTCCTATTCGCGGTGATGTTTGGGGACTTCGGCCACGGCATTCTGATGACCCTTTTTGCTGTATGGATGGTGCTAAGGGAGAGCCGGATCCTCTCCCAGAAGAATGAGAATGAGGTAATATTTGTTTAAGTGATATCTGCCGTAGACTGAAACTTTGTAATTTCTCAAGCATTCATTGTGAAAATTAGAGTCTGGCAGTCTTTTATCATGAATTTGTGGAGAAATTATGTTCATTTTCACACTTAAAGAGGCCACGTGCTGTGAACGTGAAGTTCTTGTTTGTGCTGTATTTCAGTCTTTGCTTCAGCCAAGCTCTGGGACCCGGGAGTGGGTAAAGTGCCGTGCGAGGGAGGGTCTAGTGTCTTGTGAATAACATCGTCACAACTTAAGCTCCAGTGCCTACGCTTCGTTGACCGCTTTCTTCTGGTCCCCAGATGTTTAACACTGTGTTTAGCGGACGGTACATCATTCTTCTGATGGGTGTGTTCTCCACCTACACTGGCCTCATCTACAACGACTGCTTTTCCAAGTCGCTGAACATCTTCGGCTCGTCCTGGAGCGTGCGGCCTATGTTTTTCCAGAATTGGACGTAAGTTGCAAATGAAGCTAAAAGTCAAAGCTTGTTCCTTTCGCAGTCGGCTCTGATGTCCCAGAGCCGACTGTGCCCACGCAGTGAGCTGACACTCCTGTGGAAGCCGGCTGGCAGTGTCTCTGGGTCAGAAGAATGTCCTGTCTCCTTATGTGTTCCAGCCTGGGGAGGACTTTGGGGTTTGTTCGGCCGTCTCCAGGAACTGAGACCAGATTAGGCCCATGGATTCTTCTTATAAATTAAAAGCAGATTTTCGAAATTCCCTACATGGTTGTTTGTATATGTGTGTTTAAATTTTTTGTGGTTGTTATCTCCGATCTCTTCCCATCTCAGATGCTAGTCCATACTCTTTCACTGGCGGGATGAGATGGCTGTAGTAGTTTCTTTTGGAATCAGTTTTTGGACCCAGTAGTTCTCTGTTGATAAAAAAATAAATGCAGCTTTTCTCCTGACGCGGCAGGGAAGAGACACTGCGGGGGAACCCTGTGCTGCAGCTGAACCCGACTGTCCCTGGAGTTTTCGGCGGACCGTACCCTTTCGGCATCGATCCAGTAAGAGCACGTCTCTCCTACACGTCTGATGCTAAGATTTTAAATTATAACCCTAAAGTGAGAGAATGAAAGTGAAGACAGTTATTTGGCTTTTCGTTGACATACTTCTGGAAAACCTTGGTTTGTCTGTCTAGTGTGCTTGAGAGCCGTAAAAGACCCGAGTGCTTTGGGAGCCAAGATCATTCTCCCTGCACTGCTGATCTCAGAGGCGGCTGACAATACCAACTCTGGGAAGAAGGACTTTCAAGACTCCTTCCCGGGTTATTTATTTGGGTTTTATTTTCCACGTATGTTTTAACAAAACAGAAATAGCTCTTCCCTATGGGTTTAGATTTCTACTCTTATTTTTATATACTTATAAGAACTTCTCCCAGAATTTGATTACTTTTTTGAATACGTAGGCAAATAAAGTGTGATTAAATCTTTTGTCGTGTGTGCTTAAGAAAGGGGGGGAGCTGAAGAGTAAGTGTTAGTAAGATTATAAAATTCCAGGGCAACGAAGTAATCCTGGGCCAGATAGATTAGGATTTCTTGTTAAAATGGGGATTAATCTGGCCTTTGAAAATATTTCAGATTATTAAAGGTGAGAAGTGTTAGAAAAACACAGAGGCGGGGAGATGCGGAGTTGATCATTTTAATTAGTAGAGACGTTAACGCCACTGAAAGGCTTGCAATGGCCCGGTCACTGTGCTGGGCTCTCAGCGTGTCTGACTTATCCTCAAACAACGTAGCAGGTAGAAAATGCTCTTCCTATTGTACAGATAAGGAAACTGAGGCTTGGAGTGGTTTAATAGCATTTCACATACACGTTTAACAAATGTTTATTGAATTTCCTATTGTCCACAAGCCATGGTGCCTACTGGGAAAAACACCGAACTCGGAGACATAATTCCTGCCTTCAAGTAGTTTGGAGTCTAACAGGAATGTCACCTCACATTTACGTAGTTTCTGTAGTCACGGAGTTTTGTGCGGGCATTTCATGGGCGCGTACAGGGCAGGTGTTGGTTTGAAGTGCCTGTGGGGCTTCCAGGTAAAAATGTCCATCAGGCGACTGGAGGTGTAGAGCTGAATGTCAGGTGACATTGGGGCTGGACAGAGAGCTAGTCACGCATGCTCATGGTATGGGTCACTGGAGGTAAGCTCTTCATGAAGAGGCCAGTTCAGGGGAAAAAAAGAAAAAAGAAAGTTGCCGGGCTGGATGGCAGATCTGGCTTGCAGGCTATAGATTTTGCTCTTTAACCTGGAGATGATGGTGGGGGCCCAGGGGGAGGTTTTGGCTCAGGGAAGTGACTGCGTCAGAGTCATGATTTAGGAAATGTAATCCGATGGCCAAGTGGTGGCGGAACTGTCAGGAAAAATATTACAGGCATCCAGGACTTAGGGGACAAAGCTTAAGGCAATTAATATTTAAAAATAGTTGGGCCACTCTAGCTGGTGTGGCTCAGTGGATTGAGTGCTGGCCTTCGAACCAAAGGGTCGCCGGTTCATTTCCCAGTCAGGGCACATGCCTGGGTTGCGGGCCAGGTCCCCAGTAGGTGGCGCTCGAGAGGCAACCACACATTGATGTTTTTCTCCCTCCCTTCCCCTCTCTAAAAATAAATCAAATCTTTAAAAAAAATAAAAGTAGATGGACCAATAGCACCACAGGGACATGATCAGCAGAACAGAGATTGTGGGAACACCTACAGATAACCAACCCAATTTCTTCAGCAAATACTTTCTAAGAAATAAAAAAGCAGAGCTGGAGGAAGAACCTATAGGTTAGAGACTTAAGAGTTATATCAACAATCATGGCATACAGGCCGTATCTGGGACCCTACTTGGAATAAATGAATGAATTTAAGAAATTTGGACACAATCAGAGAAATTTGAATATTGGCTATACATTTCTTGATATTAAAGAATCATTGTTAATGCTTTGGGGTATGGTAATAGTATTGGGGCCATGTTTTTAAAAGGAGTCCTTACCTTCTAGAGATCCGCCCCAAAGTATTTACAGGTAAAGTGATAGGATGTCTGGGTTTTTCCTCACAGTAGTTGGGGGGCGGGAGTGGCTTGGGGCTGCAGTGAAACAGACTGGCCGAGGGTCAACACACGGGTAGTGACTGTCGAAGCCAGGTGATAGGTGCATGGGCGCTGTTTGTATCACTCTCTGAACATGCTTCGAATTTTCCATAATCTTTTTACAGCTCTATGTTTAAAATGCATGACTCTTTTTCCATGTGAGCCCTCTTTGTGACACGTTTTCACTTTCTCGGGCTCTAACAGATTTGGAACATCGCCACCAATAAACTGACCTTCCTCAACTCCTTTAAGATGAAGATGTCTGTTATCCTTGGCATCGTCCACATGATGTTTGGGGTCAGCCTGAGCCTCTTCAACCACATGTGAGTTGCCCTGGTTCTGCCGTAAGAGTGTGCCTAGTTTAGATGATGCTCTTGCCTAAGGAATTTATGACATTTGCGAGGAGGGATTAGTAGCTCAGAACCCCATTTTATATATACATTTTTAAAGTGCTTTTAAGAAATCGCATGTTCTTAAATGGGGTTTACTTAAGATGATTTCCTTAGCAATTTAGAATTGCAGTAAAGATCTTTGAAGGAACCTTGTACAATTTTCATCAAACTGAGTGAGGGTTTTTTTCCCCCTTGATGTGTAACTCACATAAAATTATGAACTGTGTCTTGGAATGTCCTAGATTTTCCAATCTCTTCCTTCATGGGAGAATGGTGGGGATGGTACTGGAACTGTTTGCGGTCTAGAAGCTGGGAAGTCGTAGTTAATTCTGCTTCTCTGTGTTGCCTCCAGGGCTTCTGGCTGTTGCTTCTTAAAGTGGTAAAGACAGAACTGAGGGCGTGTTAGGAGAAAATCTAGTGAGGACTCCACTTGGTGTAGGGGTGAACCTGGGTCTGTTTACTTTTCACATTTTTTTCTCTCTTCCTTTTTAGCTATTTTAGGAAGCCCCTAAATATCTACTTTGGATTTATTCCCGAAATAATCTTCATGACCTCTTTGTTTGGCTACTTGGTTATCCTTATTTTTTACAAGTGGACAGCCTATGATGCTCACACATCTGAGAAAGCACCGAGCCTTCTGATCCATTTCATAAACATGTTCCTCTTTTCCTACGAGGACATTGAAAACTCAATGCTATACTCTGGACAGGTGCGTCAACCCAGAAACGGACTGTCTTAGGTGGTTACCCCAGGCCAAGAAGTGAGATGCTTCTGTGACCCTAAAAAACCCTTAAAAATCCCTTTCTGTAGAATTTGGTTTTCAGTTCATACATCCAGATCTAAATTCAGCCCGCCTTCCTTACCGGGGAGGGTCTACTGTAATTTCTGCATCCAAAAAGGGTAGAATGATAACTCTCATCCTATGGAACGGTTTCTGGCCTTTACCACATCTTCTTATCACTTTGAGAAATTGGATAGCATTACTCACAGATCCGTGAGAAAGTGCCGTTTGGGGGTTAACTCATGCTGGAGTTGGAAACTGCATGTTTGATTAACGTGCGGTGCTTTGTCCTTGTCTGCAGAAAGGAATCCAGTGTTTTCTGGTTGTGGTTGCGTTGCTCTGCGTTCCGTGGATGCTACTGTTTAAGCCACTGATCCTTCGCCATCAGTATTTGAGGAGGAAGCATTTGGTAGGTGTATTTCTGTTGCTGAAAGTTACGAGACTTTTTTTTTTTAAGATCAAGGCAGTTCCTCATTGGTTCTGATGAATTGTGTGTAAATCTACATACTCTTAAAATGCATTTGTGTCCTATCCCAGCATGAGCACTGGATCCCCTGAAATCAAAAAATTATGTTTCTGCTGCCCGGACATCTGGATTCAGCTTTGAGTAGCTCGGGTATAGAGACTGAGTCATAAGTTCTTACCTCTCCTGGTCATGTCTTGCGTATTCTGTGCCCAGCAAAACCCAGGTCTGGGCCTGTCTAGATGCAGCATCAGACACAGCAAGGCCGCGAGAACTGCAGCCCGGTGAACCCACTCGTGTGGTTTGCCTGGGCAGCCACAGGGCTGACGCTGAGACATTTTCTTTTGAAATAAGACCGTGATACTTTCACCAACCAAAACATCTGGGAAAAAGCTTTGGTTTGAAGCATGTTGTTTTTCTTTTATTTTTTCTCTTTTTAAAAAAGCAACATACATACTGGTATTTACTTAATGTATGTGTGCATATGAATGCTATACACACACACTTACGTTGCCAAATGTTCATGTCTGGCTATGCAGTGATGCTTACTTACTACCCTGGTAAAACCCAAGAGACCTTTTTGCATGCCTCTCACATGGCTGTTAGATTATTGCTCCTGCTGGAGAGCAGCTGAGTTACAAGACCTCCCCTTCTCCCTTTTCTGACCATCTTCATCCTTCCATGTACCCTGCATTCGTCTTCCCTTCACTCCCTCCCTCTTTTCTTTCCTCCTCCCTTCCTCTTTTCTTCCATCCACTATCAGGAAGGGCAACCAGTGGAGGCCCCAGTCAGCCCAACCCCGAGCCAGCAGGGACTAGAGGCAGCAGCGGCTGCAACAGTGAGTGAACTTAAACCCACCAACCATCACATTTTTGTTTAAAAAGGTAGCAAACAGTGCAGCAGAATTCTCTTGAACTATATTGAGAGCATGGAACGTGTGTGCTCTGGGAAGTCTATCCTTGTCACTTATCGAGACAACAGAAAAGATGTCCCCTTCTTATGAGTAGATTCTGATATCATCTTTACCATTGGTCTACTAAGTGTCTGTCCAAATACGTCAGTACAGTCATGTTTGTGGAAGCAAAGTGGCTGTCGTTCCCTCTCCCCAGTCCCATCGTCTTAATCCAAGATGGCAGCTCTTGGACTCCTCTACTTTCATGTCTGTATTTTGTGACCATGGATTGGATGATATTCAGCATGGAGCAAGAACATCGTTGTAATTCTTGAATTGATTTCTGACACTGAAAGTTCTGCTTCAGAATGACGCTTGGACATTTGGTCCATTTGGCCGTGACTTAACCGTCCCTCCAGTGGAAGCTTATGCAGGTCTACTTTCTTGTGAGGAACTCAAAGCCCTCATGCCCTCAGCTGTTTCCGTGAAAGCCCCATTCTGCTGTGTGTCTCGTGTGGACTGACCAGAGGCGTCTGCCGTGTTGCTGTTTCCTTCTTCCCACACCAACTTACGGCTCAGTGCCAGCGCTTTGTCAAGCATTTCAATATTTGTCCTTAAAAACATCTCTTAACCAAAATCTTACAACGTCCTAATATCAAACTAGTCCAAAGTGTTCTAGATCGTGTATCTGTAAAATTTTTACGTCTCACCATCAGTGAGTACTCATGTACTGTGGGGTCCTGGTAGCAGTATGCTCCTTTCAAAGAAAATAAAATACTTAGATGGGTCACCATTTCTTTCATTAGGTGTTTCTGATCATTTGAAACTTAAGAAAACTACTGTGATCATCCTTCTAGAACTAGTCTAAGAGGGCTGATATTTTGGATCGGAAGATATTTTAATATTGCCGCTTAAAATTATTTTCAAGTAGGGACGTTCTCCTTTCTTACGAGAAATTTTTTGCAAACACTTAAAGCCCACACTCGTACTATCCATTTATTGGCATTCTTTCCATGCGCTCTTCTTTCTGCTCATCTCAGTGTTTTTAAAGTGTGCTTCCTGTGCGTCAGTCTTTATGCTTTTGAATCTGGCATCCTTTTCTTTCAGATTATTCAAGTTAAAAGTCCCTAGCCTAGGAACCTGCACATTCATAGGGTCTTTGTTAGCCCACTGGGTGGGTTTTTTGTTTGTTTGTTTGTTCATTTGTTTGTTAGCCAAACATCTAGTGGGCGGTCTGAAGGCATCGGGATGATAGCTCCGTAACAGGCCCTGGGTTTTTGAGCCCAAGAGCTAAGGGTATGAACACTGACCTGTTTTTGTTCTGTGCCGTGTCCTCCTGGTTGTCCGTGAGCTGTGTATCCCAGTTTAATTTTTTTTTCTGTTTTCTGCTGGTGTGTGTGTGTGTGTGTATGTCCCATCCCCCTCCCTGTAACTCTCATCCCCTGTGTTCTGGAAGGACGGTCCTTAGTGCCAGGCTGGGAGGTTTAACCTGTCTGCCCCTTGCACTATCCTCTGGCTGAGGAAAGCTCCAGAAGGGGCCTTCTGCTTTAGGAGCCTCAAAGCCCGTGCTCTCGGACCCACCCTGGGAGTCCTCTTCTGTCATTCACGCTCCTATTGCCCTTTCAGCCCGCCTTCTGAGGGTTGTCAGGTGTAATATTTTTGTGACCTGGAGGTGGCCAGGGCTTCGGTTGTTCCCGAACCTGGCTGCACATCAGAATCACCTGGTGAACCTTAGATTTGCGTCCTAGGGTATTAAAACAGATGAGTAGAAGAAAAAATAAAAGTGGGAATAATTCTATGGCCCAGACAATCCCCTACTGACATTGAAAAATAAAATCAAAGCGACAGGCGCCCTCGGTCAGAGAACGCAAGTAAGGGAGCAGCTGAGATCTTGCTCCCCGGGCTGTGTCACCCATTTGGCTCAAGTAAACTCTTATAAAAATTAAAAAAAAAGAAAATGCAAATAAAAGCAAGAAGCATCCCTGTCCCCAGCACCCTTCTCCTTCGAGTTTTCCTGCGCATGTCAGCTTAGATCTGTCATCTATTCATACAAGTGTATATGTATTAAATATTAGAAACACGTTGGAAAAAAGGAAGAAAAAATAGGAAAAATAAAACAAATTAGGAGTTGTGTTTTATTGTAGCTGTTCTGCCCTTTTGATTTACTAGGTGGTTAAAAATTTAGTGTCTCCTGGAATGGTTTCATGGTGATACCCTTTTTCATAGTCGCCTGGCATTCCACAGGCCATTCTGCGGAATACGCTAAAATTGTGTAATCCCTTTCTCACTGACGGACAATGTTCGCTCTTCCCAGTTCTTTGCTATTACAATAGCACTGCAGGGCACGTCCTTGTCCTTGATGAAATGTCACCGGCCAGTTCCCAGCAGTGGGTGGGGTTTCTGCGCCTAAAAGGGCACGTGCATTTGTCGTGTACAAGTGCGCGCATCTTCAATTCTGACAATTACAGTGATTCTACGGTCTGTCCTTGGGGAATTATTATTTTTTTAAATACAAATTTCCCAGGCCCCACCCCAAACCTACTACATTCACACTTTTCAGGAGTAGCCTTTGAGAACGCTTACTTACTGAAACGCAGCGTTCGCAGTGATTCTGATGCAGCAGCCCCTCTAACCACGTGAGAACCGCTGCAGGAAGAGAGAGACTCCGCCCACACAGTGGGGCCGGTCCACCGCGCCTGCGTACACGCAGTTGGTGCTGCTCGCTCCCGGAAGGACGCTTTGCAGGAGCTCGGTCTCCCACTCTTGCCTTGCTTGGCTGCCAGACAGAAACCGTGCGCAGTAGGTCTTGGGGCCGTCTCTTCAGCCCTTCCTCTCCGTGGCAGGTTGAGCACTGATTGGTACCTGCCAGACTTGATCCCAGTCGGCCTAGTTTTTGTACACACTGGGCCCTTATGCCTTAGTAAACCCGAGGTTTTCCAAATCAAGTTGATGCAGAAATTCTGGCTCTGGAGACCCCACTGAAAACTCTGCCTGAGAAGTGAGCAAAAGCAAACACCCCATCAGTATCTGCCCACATGCCTATGAAAGACTAGTTTTCACACTCCAGAATCCTCTGTTGAAGGAAGGGAACCTTTTCTCTTTTTTGTAAAGTCGATATTCCCTAGCCACAAGCTTATGTACATTAAGCTTTTTTCCCCTTCCCTGACCTAGGAAGTCCTTTGTTCCTGGGCAGAGACCTGGTACATTTCCGGGAGAGGTTGCCAGAACCCTTGGGGCTCCTGTCAAAAGCTTATCAGACCTGGTGACAACCACCGTGTCATTTTGCGCCCCTCCCTCTTAGCAAGTCTGCTCTTCAGTTCAGTTCCAGAGAAACTCAGGCCATTGAAGCCTTTACAGATAGAGCTGTGCTTGTCAGGAGAGTCTGTTCGTACTGAGCGTTCCCGTTGGCGCAGGCTTTGCAATTAGCAGTGACCAAGGCAAGGTTGGTGTCTCTCGGTGCAGCAGGCAGAACTGCATGTGCCCTTCCACCAGGACGCGGTGGTAAACGTGGCTGGGGCTGGGGCGGGGGTGGCGGTGGTCAGGGTGGGGACCACGGTCCGTTTTGACTTAGCCGTGTGATCAGCGGGTTTCGTTTTTGTTGTTAGCATATATGCTTTTCTGAGGTTTGTATGTACTAACCTTCGCCCTTCCCCACCTCACAAAATGTCACATTAAAGCCCAGGCAAATTCTACTCTTTCTGTTCATGTGTGTAGGGAACTCTCAACTTTGGTGGGATCAGGGTGGGCAACGGACCGACAGAGGAGGATGCTGAGATTATTCAGCATGACCAGCTCTCCACCCATTCGGAAGATGCAGAAGAGGTAAGATCCAGTGGCGTGGGCTTCCTCTCCTTCCTTCCTTGGGTCAGCCCTAGTCTTATGTCTCTACGTGGCCTCACTCCAGTCTTCTTGAAAAATGGAAGTACTAACGCTAACGATCAGCCCGCCTTCTGGACTTCTCAGGGCAGCACCGCTTTTGCCAGTGGGCCCCTGCTCTAAGCTCCAGGTGTTGCCTGCACAGCCCGCGGCAGCTTTGTTCTGTTGTTCGACTTCCTGAATTCTGAGTTGCATGCAGAGCTCAACTACTAACCGCTCTCCCAGGCACCGAGGCGGCACAGGCTGCAGCCGCCCAGCTCTCTGCAGCCACGTGGCCGGCGCAGGCAGCATCCTCATCCCTTGCCCCTTCCCAGGATGGTTTCCGTTGGAACTGCAGTCCCTGTTACTTTTGAAGTCCTGTCCCACGGATGTGCTCTTGTTGCAGATATTTTACTGGAGCCTGTTAAAAATGTCACTCGCCTACTTTTTATAGGGAGACTGAAAAAGAGTAAGGCTAAGCCGTCCTTTTCCTAAACCACCATCTCCAAGCTGAGGTTTTGAACACCCAGTCTCCTTGCCCGCCCGTTCACACCACGAGGCCTCTGAACTTTGGAATCTCATCCATTCGTTATATTCTTTTTAAAGCAAACAGAACAGGAGTTGAGGGCGGGACTTTTCTGTCTGGCCGACCACTCTCACTATGTATATGACTTTTTAAAAAAGAAACGGCGATAAGTGTGCTCACACTCTAGATCCTGCTGGTTTTGCTTTCCGTGTGTGCCGAGGGGGCCCGCCTCCGCCACGCTAGACCCCTTCCACTAACGATCCTCCCCCGAGAAGCGATCGGGAGTCTTGTGTTCGTGACTTGTGACCTCGCGTGTGCCCCGGCCCCCCACTAAGTGTCACTTTGTGTTTTCAAGCCTGCCGAGGATGAAGTGGTAAGAAATGAGCTGCTTTGCCTTCATGTGTATCTGGGGCTTCTCTTCCCGTCCTTGTGATCACTTTGCTGAGCCTGCTGCATCCGGGGGCCACACGTGACACCCGCACACCCTGCATCTCACTGGCCATTTCTAACCAGTCTGTGAACCCGCGCTCTGAAAACGCTCATCTCCATTCACTGCATCTCATGTCGGTCACCTCTGTCTTCGTTTCATTGACTTCGCTGATCTGATACCTCTGAGAATGGCTTTGTAAGGAGCTACAAGTAATGTCTGCACTGGCATTCTTGAAGTGACTCCCCTCGGGGGTTAAATCCCACTGGCTTCTGCCTGCCTCTCCTGTGATGTTCTGTATGGTCGCTCTGCCCCTGGGAGCAGCTGTTTCCTCCCTGATCCTCTGAGTGCTGATGAGTAACTCTCCCCTCCCTCCCTGTCTGAGATGCAGCCAGCCTCTTCCTGCTGCCCTCGTCAGCTTGGCGATGCTTGAAGTGAGAAGTGCCGCACCCTCACTTGGGGTCGGCCCTACCTCTGTGTGCCCCAGGTGGGAGGTAGGCAGCTTTCAAAAGGAGGCTGTGCCTCTTAGACATCTCCCAGGAAAACGCAATACGTCTGCACGAAAGGAGTTCCTACTAAATCAGCCCACATGCAGAATAATAACCAGGAGCAGAAAGAAAGGTGGCTCAATGTTCAGGCCACATCGGAGGAAGCCTTTTGGCTCAGCCAGAATTCATTTAGTAGCGTGCAAGTTCGGAGCTGGGCTTTTAAACGGCCATGCTGCACTGTTTGCATCTTCCCCTCCCACCAAATTTCCCTCTCAAGTGCTCAGACCCGTGAACCCTTCCCTTTCCTGCCTCGCCTGGTTCTCTGTACGGGGGCAGTGGAATAGGAAGGGGAAAATCTTTCCTGTTTGGTGTAAAAACAGACAGTGCTCGCCTGAAGGCCCAGAGGCTCCTGTGCTGGCATCCTTCCGGAAGCTTCTGTGTGCCTCTGGACCGCCCGCCAGTGCCCAGCCTCCAGCCGAGCTGCCTGGAAGGACTGGGTGGGGCATGTGTCCCCGTGAGCGAGGCACCCAGCCCTCTCCCAGTGACACCGCCTCCGACAATGCTGCTCTTTCTAAGTGTCTTACTAACTGAGCACCCAAATGTCATGGTCACTGTCAGAACAGCCCTTATTTGCAGCCATGTCCCAGGGGGCTGGACATCCAAACGAGTCGGACTGTAATTCAGCTGTTCTAGTCATCCCCGATGCCCCCACCCCGCAGCTCCCTCAGGGGTTCCGTTTCTCATAGCTTCCTGAGTAGACATAACACTTTATCAGGAACATACACAGTCGAGTTCTCTATGGCCAAAGTCGGATAGCTGTCACAGTTATCTAAAGATTTCAAACAAAGCAGATTTTTTTTTTTTTGAAAAGTCCAGCCTACTTCTTCTAGAGCTTCCCCATTTGGCTTGGCTGTGGAAACCCACTGGCCCCATGCAGCCCCTCCCCCCGGGGGGCACTCAGTACAATGGCAGATCACGGCTAGGGCAGTTGTCCGGGAAACCTTTGAAGGCTGTGACCGCTCAGCCAGGGTCAGTGGCCTCTCCCTCCTATGTCATCTCACCAGTGTGTTCATCCCACCCACCCACCCACCCATTCATTCACCCTCCACGCATCGAGCGCTCTGTGTAATGAGGCAGGAACTGAAAGAAGAAAACATAGCCCTGGCCTTCACGGAACTCCCAGACAAATTGAGGAGACCGTCTCGGTGACAGAGCGTGGCCAGGATGCTGTGGCAACACAGAAAGAGGGCACCTGGAAAACACAGGAGTCGGGGCAGGGAAGAGGAGGTCAGGAAAGGTTCCCTAGGGGAATTATTACTCCTGATCAAGCAGGAGGCCCTGTGGAGGCAGGAGGGGCTGCAGAACCGTCTGTGTCGATGGTCACCGCAAAGATACGGAGTCCTGCGGGCCCCCACGGCTGGGCGTTAGGCAGGTATTCAGCCTGGCTGAAGCTCGGAGTCAGAGTTTGGGGGTCTGGTGAGCGGTGAGACTGGAGGTTGGTAGAAATGAGCCATAGGTGGTTTGGACAAGGAGCCATCAGGTGAAGCTGGAAGTGACAATAAATGTGCCCTAGTGGCAAGGGGGCACAGTCTGGAGGCAGGGGGATGGCCCATCTGCTATGAGCCAGGAAAGAATTATGAGGCCTGGAGCGAAGGCCTGGACGGGTAGGGACCCACAGGAGACTAGGGAAGCGAAAGCTACAGGTCCCAGTGCTGTGACAAATATTGGCAGTCAACAGTGACTGCCGGGCGTGGGTCCCTGGGGGATGGGCAGTGACACTGTTCGACATGGGACGTGGACTAGAGAGAGGTCTTGGTGGGGTCAGAGGACAGCAATTAGTTTAGTCTGGGGGCTTTGAGTCGAATGCCAGCGGTGCGCCGGGAGCCCACGAAGCACAGCTAGCTGGAAACGGGGAACGTGGGAGCAGAGGTGCCCATTTGGGGGTCACTCCTAGGGGTGGCCTTGAAGCCGTGAGTGGAAGTGCGATAGGAAAGAGGTCAGGCCTGAGGCTGGGACTCCCACATTTAAGGAGAACCAAGATGGAGATGGAAGGAACCTCCGGAGGAATAGGAGGAAAACGTAGGGGAGGGGAGTGTGTGGAGAGGAGGAAGGAAAGGTGTAGAGACCAACACCGCAGAGGCTCCTTCGGGACACAGAATGTTGGGCCGCACGCTGGGAGGGCAGGGTGGCCCGGCCAGAAGGCCCCCTGTGCAGCAGAGGGTGGAGGCCAGGCTCCGCAGTGATGGGGGTGGAGACGGGGCGTCTGCGGCGGTTCATGGTCAGTCATGGCCGTCACGTCAGGGCACCTGAGTGCTCACCCCTTGACCTTCCCCCATCACACAGAAGACTTGCCCAAGGTTACAAAGCAGGACGTTAAAAATGATGGACAGGAGAGAGTCGGGGCAATGCCTGGAAGGAGAGCTTCCTCATCCTTCCTTTTTTTTTATGGGAGAAACTGGAGGTGGGATAAAAATACTGGACATGGCTGGTCCCAAGGGAGCTCAACACTCACTGCTTTTGTAGAGCTCTCGGGAGTCCAGCCCTGCTCCCCTTGAGGCGGGGGGCTTCTCCTTCCTCTGAGCATGGGCTCTGGGGCGGCGGCCAGAGGTGGTGCGAAAGAACTCGCAGCAGCATTGTTGGGGTTGAGGTAGCTGGGGTTACCCTAGTTTTTGGGGTCACTAGGTGGCTTGACAAGCTTGTTGGGGAAGAAAAGCCCTGGGGTGCTCTGGTGTAGATAGTCCGAGGTGAGGGAAATGAGGCAGTCGCTCAAAGATCGTGCGTTGGAGCGAGTCCCTCTGCCCACAGGCCACACTCAGGAGGCCAGGGGTGTGGACCCCTTCCCACGCCAGCCCTCCCTCTCGTCCTGCCCTTCCCTGATTCCCCAGGCAGTTCTGGTATGAGGTCTTTGGGTGTGGAGTCCTGTGAGTCTTGAAACTAGTGAAAAATAGACTCTGACCCAAGGGCAGGGCAGGGCAGGCCGGGGAGGCCGGTCGGTCAGCTGCCCTCTGCCCCTGGGAATCTGGTCTGGGCTGTGGGGAGGGGCCCCGGGAATGGAACGACCTCCTGTTCTGCAGTGGCTGTTGGTTTCTCCCCCTGGGAGAGCAAGAGGCCACGACACGCCCCTGGTGCTTCCAGAGCATCTGCATCCTTCCCCAGCTGTGCATGGAGCAGCCCTGAATGTGGGCTCCCCAAAGCTGCTCCAGCCCTGCCCCTTCACTCTGGAAAGAATCGTGATGTTGAAAAGGAAACTGGGGGAAAGGGAGTGTGAGGAAAAGAAACGCCATCCGATAGACCAGGGGCGTCAAACTCATTTTCACCGGGGGCCACGTCAGCCTTGCGGTTGCTTCAAAGGGCCGAGTGTGGATCTCCTTGCCCCTAGTTAAGGAGTAGTCTCACTTATACAGTCCCAAAATTACACTGGGCCCTTTAAAGGCATCCGTGAGGCTGACGTGGCCCCCGGTGAAAATGAGTTTGATGCCCCTGCCATAGACAGTCTGCTCAGTCTTAATCAAGTGTCCAAGTAGCAATCAGTAAACGTTTTGCTACAATTTCCCTGTGTCACCTTTTCAGAAGTCACGACAAAAAGAAGGGAAAGAAAGAAAAGAAAAGAAAAAACGGTGATTGGTTAGTTATCTTGCTCCCAACAGTTTGTAAAAGTAATTGAGTGAAGTGACTGTAGAGGTTCAGGGCCTAACAGCCGGGAGGGCCCTTCCTATTCTCCTGGCGTATGCACAGCAGGCGCTTCCCTCCCGCACTGTCAGGTGGGAGTCAGCTGGGAGTCAGGTAGGTGTCAGGTGGGAGTCAGGCTAGAGCAGCAAGGGAGTCCAGACCATCGTTTTCTCTGCGCGCTGTCAACTCTCGCACACACTCCGCTTAAGCTCATGGCCTGGCAGGGAGAAAAAAACAGCTGTGTTGGGAAAACTCTCAGGAAGACACAGTTCATTAAAATGTAGTGTGTTGAGGGGAGTGGGAGTGTCCCAGTCTGGACGAAGCCAGGCAGGCTTTCTGGGGACGGCATAGCTGATGTCACCACCGGAGTCCAATGCTGGGGGCTCCCGGCTGTGGAGCCCAAGCGCCACCTGGCCACAGCCCAGACTCCCGCACACTCCCTCCAGCCTTATATCTCCTTCTGGTTTCCTCCCACCGCAGTTTGACTTCGGAGACACCATGGTTCACCAGGCCATCCACACCATCGAGTACTGCCTGGGCTGCATCTCCAACACCGCCTCCTACCTGCGGCTCTGGGCGCTCAGCCTCGCTCATGCGCGTGAGTCTATTTCTCTCAGGCGGAAAACAGTGGGTGCCCCCTTCTACAGGCACTCTCTGGTTGCGGGGTGGGGGGGGGCTTAAAGACAGTGGAAATTACGTAAAGGCTTTGGGGCCATTCAGACTCCTAAGTCCAGACAGGAGGATGTCCAGATGGCAGAATCAGTGCTTTTGCCAGGTTAGCAATACACAGGGGTCCCACTGAGGTCGTATGAAGCCAGAATGCAAGGCACACTCCAGGTGACGGGTGGCAGAGCAAACCACCAGATCCACAGCGCTTCCACCAAAATGACCCGGATGTGGTGTCTCTCCCCCCGGCCCACAGAGCTGTCCGAGGTGCTCTGGACCATGGTGATCCACATTGGCCTGAGGGTGAAGAGCTTGGCAGGGAGCCTGGCGCTGTTCTTCATCTTCGCCGCCTTCGCCACCCTGACCGTGGCCATCCTCCTGATCATGGA